>WSXT02221713.1:0-16883 GCA_011762715.2 Neuroterus valhalla | reverse complement strand
CTTCTCTACCGTTTCAGACGATTTTTGATCGAGTGCGCAGCACGAGACACGAGATGAGAATGTATTCGTTAAAGCCGTAAAAGCTTTAACAAAAGAGAATTCACAATCATCCAATTAAAGTAGTCGACATTTCGCTATCGAGTATCAAAAGATCTGTATGCAAATGTAGGGGAGTACAATGACCGAGCGCGTAGCGCGAGGTAAATGTATAACCAAGCACGGAGCGCGACGTCAGTTCATCATCGAGCGCGAAGCGCGAGATCCAACAGACGCGCACCCTAGGCGCGCTCAAACTTGCGAGCGAAGCGAGTCGTGCGCGCGGCGCGCGATGAGAATGTGCCCGCGCAGCGGGCAGATTATTCGGTAGAATTTTGGATAGACTAGGTTAAGTCAAATAAATTACCAGTTTTTATTAAATTCCCGGTCATTTTCCGGTTTTCCGGTCAAGTCGCAACCCTAATAAAACCTAACGTGATTCTCAATTCCCCTAAAAATCTACCGCGAAAATTGACCCTTACCGCTGGATTACTGTCATCAGGCAGAATCATTTGATTTTTTGGCTTCAGAGCAAGTTTGCTGAATAGTCCACCAAACCAAGAACCTCCTGCGTTTGAGTTTTTCTTATCTGCTGTCTTCTCAGAAGTTTTCTTGGAATCTGTACCAGACTTTGTTGTCTGTTTCGGGGCATCCAGGGCGTCTAATTCCTCCAATGGATCATACTGCTTAGTCGCTGAAGGGCCCAAGGAAACCATTGGCTGAGGCTACAAAAAAAGGAAAAATTCTTCAGTGCAGATTCACTTCAAATCGTTCCTCCCTTTTCAAAATAAATAATACTTTCACTCTCAATTCTATAACTTCTGTGAGTATCGGGAGAACAGAGATAAACGACAACAAGCTTCGCATGCGATCTAAATTACATCTCTTTTCTCAACTTAAGAGTTAATCGATTAAATGACAGTTTCAGTGTAGGTAACAGATTCAAAAATCCAAATGACATATTCAGATATTTAGGTAACATTTCAGCTACAAACAAAACATACATAACCAGATAAAAATACAGAAATCAACACACCGGGATTCATTTTCGCCGCAGCGCACAAGCAGAGCATTAAGTGATTTTTCGAGAATTGAAAGTCATTTTCTGGTATGATATACTTTATTTGATTCACACCATCGACTACACTCTTAAGTATACTATCGACATTTAGGTTGAAAATAATTGTAAAAGTAACTCTGTTGTAAATCTAATAACTAGGATTGCAAAACCTCGTATAAACGAAGAGCTGGTTTGGTCACAGCGATTCGAATCTGATTCTACTTAACGTCTCGAGTAGTCCCTAAATAGATAATGAGTCCTCTAAATATTTACACAACGTCGACTTAATTGAGAAATTATTAACATTCAGTGCTTCTTCTCATTATTCAAAGATCTTCCGATTCGAAACAAGTGGGCGCGTCAATCTGGAAAGTTTTCGGGATGTAGTTCCCGCCCTTTATATTCTCATAACTTCTGCCCTTAAAAGGAAGATCGATAGGGTAAGTTCCTCCGAAAATGAGTGGTTTGCATCGCGATAATTCAGAATTTACATGACCCTCGTGTCCTCGACTCCACGCATCTACAGTGTCGCAAATTACATCTTTTCTGCGAATATGTGGCGCAACTTTCACTATCTTTTTCTCATCAAAATTGCAATATTCAGTGAAGGATTGACCGAAGTTATCAGAAGGAAGACTCGGGCGTCTTTCGCTGTCTGAGGAGGAACTAGATAGTGAAAAAGATTGGAGCTGTAATCGCCTCAATTGAATATCTAAATCGGTAGTTTTCTGTGCTTTTTCGAAGTTCTCTAACTCTTCCTCGATGCTTTCTCTCGGAGACAATTTTTTCTTAACGTTACACTTGAGAAAAAGTGGTGGCTGAGCCATCGGCGGTTTTGACAGACTTGGATTGACTTTCTTTGGTTTTGGCAGTTCCTTAGGATGGATCTTGTTGCTCGGCACTATCCGCGGGAACGAAGCTGTTACTTTAGGGTACTTAATTGCCTTTGGTGATTTGTGTAATTTGTGCGAAGAATTTACAGGGAGAGCTTGAGGATCCAAATACAAAGGTGGATTTTCTATTTCGTCGCAAGCGTCAGACCTAATTATTGTTCGACGACGTCGTAGAGAGTTTACAGCAAAGGCTTCCAAGTGCTCGGGTTCAAGATTACTATTCGTAGTAAGCGTTTGAATACTTACTTCCGGCGATGCTGTCTTTTCTTCCTTTTCCGACTATCCAGCAAGCATAAAGAAAGAGTCGATAAACGTTAATCCTTCTCTTCTCTCTTAAATATTCCATATTCGTTAAATGGAAAACGTAGTTAAATTAAATTTTTAATGTGAAGTTGAAGAAAGTTATCAGGATGGTTAAAAAGGTTTTCTAGGATTAAATTGTGACTTATTTGTGAAAGCGGGTACTAAGAGATTTCAAAACTAAAGTTCTGTATGACTGGTGATGTTCTCAATGGTGATGGTGAAGCTTTGTTAAAAATAAATAATTTTGAAATAATCACACTAAAAATAAACAAACAAGGTGTCCAAAAATCCCATAATTTTTAAGGGCCGCTTGTTATAATATATTCAATATTCAGATACTTTGTGATTTTAAACTAGAGCTTTATAATTTTGAATACATTATTTCGGAAATAGGCAGTGTCTAAGTGTACCAAAATTTTGGTACAAATAGATTAATAAAAATATAATCTGCTCAGTAAATTTGCTTACAAGATGGAAAAATGATCAATTTAGAGACTTTTAAGTTAGACAATGCTTGTAGAATTCTAAGCCTCCAATAAAGATTTTTGAGTTTGAAAGGAATAGAAGTCTTATGAACTTAAGCGATTTCCGATAAGGCTCAAATTTTTTAATGTTTATAAAGTAAGAAAATGACATGTCAGGGTGGCAATTCGGCGGACGATTTCAAATTCCCGATCCATTCCCGGCGAAATAAATCAATTTTGAAAAAACTTGCAATTAAAAAAATCAATTTACGATAGCAAAAATCTTCCACCAGAAAAGTCTGAATTCAAAACAAGATGAATTTTCAACTGAAAAGATAAATATTTAACTAGAGCATTTCATTTTCCAGCCACGAAGGTAAATATTGAACCAAGAAGATTAATTTCCAAATAAAAAGAATCATTTTCTAAGGAAAAATATAATGTTCTAATAAAATAGTCGAATTTCAAAGTCAAAAAATAACTAATTTCAACAAAAAATGGAACAGTAACATTTTTATTTCAAAAAATCAATTTTAAACCAAGCATAAGTGTTTTATACTCAAGGAAAGAATCATCAACCGAAGGAGTCGAGTTTTCAAACAGACAAATAAGTTTTATTGAAAAAGATTAATAAACGAAAATCTGATTACTCAAATTTTATATTGAGAAGAAATAAATGTTGAACTAAACATATAGATTTTTAAAAGAAACTATGAAATTTTCAATAAGGATAAGTTGAATTTTCACTTGAAAATCAATTACTTACAACAAAAAAAAACTTTCAACAAAAAAGAAAAACTCTCTAACTAATCATTACATTTATACACAAAATTATGAAGAATCAAATGAAATTGTAAATGTTCAACTGAAGTAGTTGAATTTTAAGCCAGAATGACAAAAGCTTAATTGGAATGATGAACATTTAACTAAAAAGTAACTAAATGGTTGAAATTCGAACCATAAAACTAAAAATTTTCAACAAAAATGGAATAGTGACATTTTCGGCTTCAAAAAATAATTTTAAACCAAACATGAGAATTTTCATTCAGATAAATGTTCGACCAAAATGAAAAATTTTTGACTGTATAACTTAAATTTTCAACCGTAATGAAGAATTTTTGAAGAAGAATATAAACTTCCGAAGAAAAAGATAATTTTCTCCAAAAAAACAATGTTTCAACAAAATATGTGAAGTTTCAACGAAAGAATTGAATTTTCAAATCAAAAAGGCAAATTTTCACTTGAATGTCGAATATTTTGAACTAGAAAAGATCAATTTTCCACGTAAAATGAAACAGTTAAATTTTCGGCTGAAGTAATTGATTTTCAACCAAACTGATGAATTTTCAGATATAATGATGAATCTTCAAATGAAATAAAGATTAATTTTCTGCAAAAAAGGCGAAATTCCCACAAAGTACATAAATTTTCAAAGAAATAGTTTAATTTTCAAATTCACAAATCAATGTTCAACTAAATACCGGAATACTGAAATACTGAAAGAGGTAAAGTTCGAATTGAAATATTGCAAGTTTAACATAAAAATTTGATTCTCAACAAACAAGGTTAAATTTCATTTTTTAACTCCAAAAGGATGAATGTGCAATGAACAATGTAAACAAGCTTTCTATCATAATTCAGAAATATTCCTTCTTTGGAAAGCTACTTCTACTCTAAATACAGCTTGAAGTACTTTCTTTATTTAAAATTAGGAAGAGGGCACTTTAAAATTGTGACGAATTTTGAATTGGTG
The DNA here is from genome assembly GCA_011762715.2 of Neuroterus valhalla. Lineage (NCBI taxonomy): Eukaryota > Metazoa > Arthropoda > Insecta > Hymenoptera > Cynipidae > Neuroterus > Neuroterus valhalla. The sequence continues at coordinate 12,374 of WSXT02221713.1, read as the reverse complement.
GAACGATTTTTTTTAATTTCTCTGTTCTAAATCCGAATTAAAATTAGTTTAAAAAGTTCCCGCTCCATATGATAAATTCCCTGTTCCAAGTGAAATTATACTTCTTCACTCAGACTCCCTGCCCTGAAATAAAAACTATAATTATTTCCTGAAATTTCCTGTCCCAAGTCAGATAAATGAGGTAAAGCAAATAAAACGTGGTAAATACATTTTTCTGTAAAAATTGAGGCAATAATTCGTTCTATATGTTTAGGCTATCATAAATTCGATTATCAAATGTGAGTCAGCTAAAAAAATCTCATAGAGCAATGAAAAAAAAATAAAATTCTTCCTCTCATGACGTATGGATATATTTAAATATTTTGAAAATCAAATTAAAGGAGCGTTAGATTCTTTAGATCAAATGATAAGATCTCTTTTTGATTCCAAAAAATAAAGCGGTCATTTCTCGTATTTTTTCGGTAGAATTTTTAATAGTCTACGCCGGGTCAAGTAACATCCCGGTTTTAAATTGAATTCCCGGTCGTTTCTCGGTTTTTTCTCGGTCTCCCGGCCAAGTCGCCACCCTGCATGGGTTTTTAGTAAATTGAAAGTTTTTCACGCTACGCAATCTTGAATACCCTAACTTTCACTGCCCAACCCAATTCCCTAAGTTTACCCTGACTTCCTGGTTTTTCCTGTCTCTTTGATTTCAATATTCACTAAGTACTTATTGTAAAAAAAAACTCCACCCAACACCAAAAACACATTGGAAACGACTCAATAAATTTCTTCAATTTTCACTAAAGAATGCTTAATTAAAAAGAAAACTTTTATCAGGAAAAAAAAACTTCTTGATAATGGGTTACTTTACCTCATAACCCCATTTCCCCTGTTGTTGATTGTTATCCGCTTCAGGCTGATCCGTCGCATATTGAGAGGGAGGTTGTTGCTGCCACTCAGATTGGTTGTAATCCTGAGATGCGTAATCTTGCTGATTGTAAGCTTGCTGGTTCCAATAATCCTGCTGTTGCACTTGCTGGTATCGACTGGTATCAACATTCGCTCCGGCATACTGATCACTGTGATCTGCAATGCTGTACGGTTCTTGAACATTGCCAATCGAAGGCTGCCATTCAGTGTGTGATTCCACTGCAGGCACTTCCATTAACGAGATTGGCTGCTCGTTGTATTCTGCTTGAGTTTGTTGTTGGTTCCAGTGTTGCTGCTGTTGTTGTTGAACTTCATAGTGATCCTGATTTGTGACATGCAAGTCAGGAGTTGTCTGAGAACCGTAGCCAGTATCCTGAATAATCTCTCCACTCTAAAAACACATTTTGAAATTGCACTTAGAAAATGATGATTTCATCAACGACTGACAATCTCCGAAATAAAATACCTGATATTTGTTGACAATTTCCTCAAGCTTATAAAGCCAAGTAAGATTCGCAACGTCTTCAACAGAGTCTTTACAAACCGGATCATGGAATTTGATCCTGTTGCCCAGGGTATAGACTTGGTTGATGAAGGATCCCTTATACTTGAAAGGCTCATTGGCGATATTCACAGCAACTTGTTCAATGTAGAGCAAGGCCTTTTCAATTAGACCATAATCCACCATCTTCACAGCCAAGTTGAACTTGAAGTTTTGTAAATCAACAAGAGTGAAACCCGGTTCACTCAAATTACGAGCGTACTCGTAAATTTCAGTAAACATTATAGCGTCATTATTAATGAATTCGGAATAAGGCTTGTGGTGGTTGGAACCTATGAGAACGAGTTTCACTCCGTTTGAACCGTAAGGTCCGAATTCGCTCTGTGCTAATATGTAACAGAAGTGTGCTGCTGAAATATCTCCTCTGGCTGCAAGCGTATCACCCATAATTGTGATCGATCTATGATTGATTTCTGGGTTCGCTGAGGTGTTGGAAATTATCATTGCCAAGTGAGGTCTCCAATCATCCCAGTTAGCATCTGCCACACACTGAAAATCAAAGGTAAAAATCGCTTTCAAGTAAATTATATTAGAAAAAATGTGCATTTCTGTTTTGAAATGATGAACTTACAGTTACGCTGGATGGTACTCGTCCAGAATGAAGTTGGTACAAAGTTTGTAGAGGGTCGTTAGCAGGCAAACTGTTCGCGAAGCGAGTCATGACCGAAGCATGAGTTCGCTTGTCTAATTTGCTTGCTAGGAAGAGAGCGTGTCCCCAAAGTCCTTCATCCATTGCATATTCTATTGAAGAAAAAAAATATCAAAGAATTTAAAAAATTTACATACATCAAATGAAGAAGAGGCTTAAAAGGTCAGCCAGCGTCGAGCTCGTCGAGACTTGGACAGGGACTGTGCTCAACCTACGGCTCCCCTATCTGGGCGATGGCGAATACTAATGTCCGATACCTTTTCCAGCCGTAGGTAATTACAAAATATGAGAATCTTCAATTCTGGATTTAACCATTTTTAAATATCATATTCGAGATCTACGGGTTTTAGCGATTCCAAAGATATGTTAAGTGCCTCTGAAAGTTGAATATTAGAAGTTTAGCTAATGCGTAGTTAATGATGGAAATCGAATTCATACCAAGAGAACGAGATCCAAATGAAAAAAAAAAAAACAATTTTCAACACTTATTTTAATTTTCAACCCGAAAATACTGATTCTTAAAAAAAGGAAACTTTTAATCAACTTTTTGATCCAGAAAAAAACATATTCTTAACAAAATGACGAATTTTGTACAAAACAGTTCAATTCTTGACCCAAAAAGATAGATTTCCAAAAAAAAAGCTAATTTGTAACCAAACTTTTAAACCTTGAACACAACTGAGTTTTGAATACAAAAGAGTGGAATTTTCAAGTCAAAAAGACAAATTTTCTAACAATAATTGCATTTCCAACCTGAAATTATAAATTTCCACCAAATTGTTGAACTTTCAACAAAACATATCCTTTTTGACTGAAGAGACGGATTTCCCACCGAACAGTCAAACTTTCAACCCGTTAATATGAATCCCCAAATAAACAATCAAATTCTTAATAAAAAACATGACCCTTCAATAAGATTGGTCAATTTTCAACAAAACAAAAAGTGAAGGTTATACAAAAAGAGAGAAATTTTGGAACAAAATAGACGAATTTTCTACGAAAAGGTTAAATCTGCAATCCTAATAACAAAAAAATTTCCTATTCAACAAACAAATTTATTTTTAACCATTTTGTTGGATCTCCACTAGAATACTCCAATTTCGAACCCAAAAGAAGAATTTCCCATGGAATGAGAAAGTTTCCAACAGAAAAAAATGCTTTGTCAATTAAAAATCTAACTCATTACACAAATATTATTTTAATCAACTTTTTAGGAATAAATTAATAACGTTGTTTATGGTTAGAAAAATGTCAACAGATGCTTATGTTAGACAGTTTAACATTATTTCCCAAATTCGAGAAAAATATTACTGATTACTAACAATACAACTATATTCCAATGTTCAAAATCAAATTTCTACTGAATTTTCAACCATGAATGGTTTCTCAGTGAAGAAAGAAACAAAATTTTACCCAAATGATGATTTAAACCAAATTTTAACCAACCAAAAATTGAGAAATTTTAAAGCGGCAAAGATAAATGTTTATTCATCAACAAAAGTGATTCCTTGCAACAAATAATACGAATTTCAATAAAAAAGATCAATTCATCAACCAAAAAACATTCACTTTTGTTTGAAAAAAAGTATTGATCAGCAGGAAAAATTAATTTCCAAGAAAATAGTTGAATTTTTTACTAAACTAGATTCATTATCCACTAAGCAGTTGCAATTCCGAATAAAAACTATAAAATTTTTTCCAAAAGAGATGAAAGTCAATACAAATGTTTAGCAAAAGAGATGAATTTTCAACCAAGACAAATCTTTGATCGAGGAGAACACGAATTTTGAGCAAATTGTCGAATTTCGTACTAAAATGACGAATTTTCTTACAAAACCGTTGAATTTACGAGAAAAGAAATTCTTCACGATAAAATAGATCAATTTTCAACAAAATAGTCAAATCCCCAACAAAAGAGTTGAATTTCCAGCCCAAAAAGAGTATTCAGTCAAGGAGAAAAAAAAGCTCTACTAAATTGTTGAAAAGTTCAAAGCCAAAAGACGAGTTACTTACAAAACATTTGAATTTCCAACTGAATAGGATGTGTCTTTTCGAAAACCTGACGAATGTTCGACTTGAAAGAAGAAATGTATTAAACCAAAAGAAAAAGGATTCTTTACACAAAAAAGTTAAATTTTCAACATACAAGTATTGATTCTAAACAAGAAAGTGAATATATTAAACGAATCTTTGAATTCTTGACCAAAAAGACGAATTCTCTAGAAGTCAGTTAACATCTCAACGCAAAAATACAATTTTTTGGCAGAAAAGGTTCTCTTTAACCAAATAGTGGAATTTTCAACCAAAAAAGATTTTTGGTTCAAGAATTGAACCACTTTTACCCAGACTGTTGAATTTTTAATAAGTGATAAATCCCCTATAGAGTTGCGTCTTTGAACAGAAAATAATTCTTTTAACAAAAAAACTAATTTTCCAGAAAATCGTTGCATTTTTAATCCATAAATATGAATTTTGAACCAAATAAATAAAATAAAAAAATTAAAAATTAAAAATAAAATAGTTGGAATTCTGATCCTTGAATATAAATTTTCAACAAACTTATTTTGAATCAAGTTGTTAATATTTTCACAAAATAGTTTGGAAAATATTGATTTTTGATCAAACAAACAAATAAAGAAAAAAAAATGCATGTTCAATTGACAAGTAGACTAGGCCTACTGGGGATCACCATGTGAAAAAAAAACGCTCTTCGAACTCGACCTCATGGTGGTGTGGAACAGAGTTCATTATTAACTATACATGAGCTAAACTTCTAATATTCAACTTTCAGAGTCACTTAACATATCGTTGGAATCGCTTTAACCCGTAGATTTTGAATATAATATTCAATAATTTTCAAATCTCCACGAGCTCGACGCTGGCATAAAACAATGGAAAGGGTCGGATGAGCCTTCAGGTAGTAGGTGGTAGTGGTACCCTGAGATGACCTTAAGCCGAAGAAGATTTAAGAGTGAATGAGTTTATAGTATTTTCCACTGACCTAACGAATCTTGCACAAGGCCGTACAATAAAGTATTCCTGAACTCGTCAGTCATTTGATTGACAGTTTTTCGTTGTTTTGAAGTATCTTCTTTTTCGTGAGGAGTAACAGTATCTCGCACGTTCCCATTTTCACCAGAACCAGACGATCTTTGTGATATAGTCGATTCACGCCTTACTGATTCGCGCTGACTTTTATTGTAAGGATATGCATCTTTATTCCGCAGCAAAAGTGTTGCTATATCCACTCCAACTACATTCTGTTGAAAATAAATAGTATAAAATTGAAGAGGCTAAATTGTTGCGACTATATTGTTGCAGCTTAGGATCCGATAAATGAAAAAATCTTACCCCGTTTTGTTGAATTAACATGATCATGAGTTCGTATAAAAGAATGAAGGATGCTCGATCCACCATGTCATTATTACTAGCAGCCTTTATTTTTGATTCACAGTATTCTATGATAGTCTTTTTATGAGTCACGCCTCTGTAAACAAACGAATTAATTTCAATTTTTTATATCTCTTGCAGTTACGAATTTATTTTTTATATATTCAAGAATTTTTCAAAGACATGCAGATTCTAGAAATTTGGGGAAGCTACACACGTGATTAAATTGATAAATTTAATTACACTTGCTTAATTAAAGGTCCAGGGTAAGTCCGTAATTCACGGGCCACAGGGTCGTTTTGAAGGAGATTATTTACTCGAAGAATGTCCACTTTTGCCCTTTCACCATCAGCTGGATAAGCTGGGAGAATGTGTAGTAAAGATCCAATCGAGAAGGATCCTGTCGACCAAAAACATGTTTCAATTACATGAATTTATTCCCAGAAAACTATTTTTTTCCGAGTGTCTAATTTTCCCCGAATAAACGCACCTTTCGCATGGGCTGTAGAAAATTTACTAGGCGTCAATCTAGAAGAAGCGATGGTCTGATCTTCCAAAACAGAGCTCTCATTCAAGTTGCGCTTTTCACTTGTAGACCTGGAAAAATCGATGAAATAGAAAAACCTCTTTTTCGTAATTCTATCGCAACGAGCATACTTACGATTTCGGTCCAAAGCACAATTAATTATTCATTTAGGCTCTTTTTGAATATTATGAAAATGCAAGCCATTTAATTTTTTTATTCTAATAGACCAAAAAAGCTCAACTTTGCTCTTTAGAATAAACTGGGTTAAATACGAGGGGTTGATCAATCTTTAGATCTTATGTACAAGCCCTCGTAACATCTTTTGAAGCCTTTTAAAATCTTAAAAACTGGAGGACACTCAAAAGTCGAGTGGGCAACCCCTAGGTTAAATATAAAATTCCTAGCATTTCTACTTAGCGATTCTCAACTTAAAATCGCAAAAAAAATTAGGCTTTTCGGCTTCACCTATTCGAATTTCGAAAGAGACTTCTTCTAAGAGAACTCTGGGTCCATCCGGAACATCCGAAACACGGAACGTAGAGTGCCTTATTCGGCGAGAAGAAGTAAATGCTTGGTTTTGCGTATAATCTGACATGCAATCAAGATCTTAGAACGTTATTTTTTCTCTCAAAATGTTAGTTTTAATTGAAGTAAGCAGAGTATGGACTGACCTATCATCGCATGAGCTGCGACCCGAATGAACGCTGGCTCTATCTTCAGGATAATTAGCACTACTTCTTGCGGCATGTTGCTGTTGGTGTTGATTCGCGTAATATTTGTGATACCATTCACTATAAGCAGCTGGATTCGTTCGACGCAGGTTTTCAAGGTAAGCATAGTAGTTATTGTTGTAGTTTGCTCCATAATCATAACTACCGTAACCTGAAACATCGCCTTTGACTGTCGCTACCAATGCGATTGTACAAAAATAATTAAATTAAATGATTTAAAATAAAGTATAAAGTTAATTTTATTTTAATTTGTAGAGTAATCACCATTGTAACCGTAATAAGGATCCCTTGATCGCGAGTAGTAATCCCTGTCCCTGTCGTTGTAAGAAGATCTGCTCGAAGGTCGTGAGCTGTAAAAAATTTGATTACTTTATTAGTTGAAATTATGAACAGAGATAAGCAATGCATTAGAAATGTCAACTAGTAATGAGGTGGCGACCCTAGCGGCCACTAGTTCAGAATAGGTTCATATTATTGATATATCCATGATATCGATTTTTGTATCCACGATTCGTTTGATGGTGCAGAATACTGCATGTCGAAAACCACATCGGTAAATAAATGTGGACTCTTAAGAGTGAACAAGTATGCGTCGCGTGGATATAAGTGGGAACACTTTACACACAATCTGATTTCGGCTTCTGTTTGCGCATTTACTATCTTTACTCTAGGTTTACTGCTTTTTCATCTGGAAGGATAAATCTTTGTCAAAAAAAAAATTTTGTTTCAGGGGTAATTCAACTTTCAACCAAAAACAATTTATATCTTGAATGCAAAAAACTTGAACTCAACCAAAAAATACCAAAGAAGAAAAAAATTTCCAAACAAAAACATGATATTTTTATATTTCACAAATAAAAGAGATTTCCAAACTGAAAAGTTCAACTTCGACTGGAAGGACATATTTATTTACCCACAATAATTTTCAACAAATAGGTTAGATGTTCGACTAGAAGAGATGAATTTCCAACCGAAAATTGAATCGTCACAAATTAAGTAGAAATAATTCATTTTGAACGGGAGAAAAACATTATTCAAGAAAACCGTGTAAAATTAACAGAAAAGTTGATTTTCTGCAGAGAAAAAAAAACAATTTTCAACCAAGAAGAATAATTTCTACCAAAAAATTATACTTAAATTTCTGATTGAAAACGCCAAGTTTCAATACGAATAAACGAATTGATAACAGCAAATTTGAAACCTTATATTTCAATAAAAATTGATTCAATTTTTTAATTAAACATAATTAAATATTCAACTGGATAGATAAATTTCTAACTGAACTAATAAATCTTCATTTACAAAACTGAATTTCCATCAAATAAGTTCAGCTTTCGAATAGGCAGTTACATTTTTAGAAGAGCAATTGCATTTTTGACAATCAAATTATTTCTCCCAAATAAGAAAATTTTCCAACAAAAAGTAAAATTTCAAACCAAAAAGGATCACTTTTCAATAAAATTCTTTAGTTTTTAACTATATTTACGGGAAAAGAAAATCGTTTATTGTTGAAATTCTGGGAGAAAAAGAATTTTGCAACAGGCAAATGTAAATTTTCAACAAAAAATTTTAATTTTCTAAAAAAAAGACAATTTTTCAACAGAACATATAGTTTGTATCGAGAAAGATTCAACTTCAACCAAGAAGTTTAATCAATCAATTTAAGATGATAATTTTTCCGATTACTGGTCGAAGAATTATTTTAGAGAAAGGAGAAAAAATCTGCCGCGGCCCGGAGTCGAACCGGGATTCGACACTATACATGAGTGAGGCGTTAACCAATTACGCTACCGGGGCACAGGTATAATAAAATAATTCTTGGACCAGTAATCGGCAAAATTATTATATTAAATTAATTGAACTTCTTGGTTGAAATTTATTCTTTTTCGATACAAACTAAAGTATTGATTGGAAGTTGAATTCAGCACTTGAAATAAAAATTTGTCTTTTTGTTCCAGAAGTTGAATATTTTGTCGAAAATGCGTTTTTTTTTTGGTCGAACATTACTTTGTGGCAAAAAATGCAATCATTCCATTTTGAATTGAAAAATGCTCGGGTGTTCTGTTGAAAAATTGGCTTTTTTTTTCGAAAATTAAAATTTTTTGTTTAAAATCTACATTTGCCTGTTGCAAAATTTTTTTCGCCTAGAATTTCAACAATAAACGATTTTCTTTTCCCGTAAATATTTGAGATTTTTTCGTTGAAATTTTTGTTGTCAGTTGGTCTTGTTAGTCAAGTTGCAAACTAAAGAATTTTATTGAAAAATAATCGTTTTCGGTTTGAAATTCTACTTCTTGTTGGAAAATTTTCTGATTTGGGAGAAATAACTTGATTGTCAAAAATGCAATTGCTCTTCTGAAAATTTAACTGCCTATTTGAAAGCTGGACTTATTTGCTGGAAATTCAGTTTTGTAAATGAAGATTTATCAATTCAGTTACAAATTTATCTGTCCAAATGAATATTCAATTATTTTTAATAAAAAATTGAATCTATTTTTATTGAAATATAAAGTTTCGAATTTGCTGTTATCAATTCATTGTTCGTATTGGAACTTGGCGTTTTCAATCAGAAATTTCACTATTTTTTTTTCTGTGACAATTTATATTCTTCAGTTGATGTTTCATGTATTTTGTTGAATATTTGTCAGTTTGAGTAGAAATTATTCTTCTTGGTTGAAAATTATTTTTTTCTCTGTAAAAAATCAACTTTTCTGTTGATTTTACACCGTTTTGTGGTATATTGTTTGTCTCTCGCTCAAAATGAATTCTTTCTACTCGATTTGTGACAATTCAATTTTCGGTTGGAAGTTCATCTCTTCCAGTCGAACATCTAAGTTATTTGTAGAAAATTATTGTGGGTAAATAGATATGTCCTTTCAGTCGAAGTTGAACTTTTCAGTTTGCCAATCTTTTCTTTTTTTTTTGGGAAATATAAAATATCATGTTTTTGTTTAGGTATTTTTTTCTTCGTTGAAAATTATTCTTTTTTTGGTTGAGTTCAAATTTTTTGCATTCAAGATTTAAGATTATCCCTGAAACAAAATTTTCATTTGGACAAAGATTTATCCTTTCAGATGAAATTCACTAAATCTAGAGTAAAGATAGTAAATGCGCAAACAGAAGCCGAAGTCAGATTGTGTGTGTGAAGTGTACCCACTTAGATCCCCGCGACACACACTCGTACACTCTTTAGAGTCCACATTTATTTACCAATGTGGTCTTCGACATGCAGTATTCTGCACCATCAAACGAATCGTGGATACAAAACTCGATATCATGGATATATCAATAATATGAACCTATTCTGAACAAGTGGCCGCTAGGGTCGCCACTTTATTACTAGTTGACATTTCTAATGCATTGTTACTCTCTATTTCTCTCTGCTATGAATTAAATAAATGAACATTGAAGACGGCTTTCAGAATATTCTATAAATAAGCCAAGCTTACGTTCTGCTGTAAGGATCATCATAATAATCTCTTCTGTAAGCATCCCTAGGATCATAAGCATCATATCTTCTAGGTCTTCTATCGTCTCGTCTTCGGTCTCGATCAGGATATTCTCGATCTCTAGGATAGCGAGGATCATATTCCCGCCCTTCCCTGTCTCGGCGTCTCGGATCTTCCCTTTCTCGTCTGAGATCATCGACTCTCCTTCTTCCTTCTCTCTCGTCCACCTCACCTTTTGCTCTCACCCTTCTGTCGATTTCTTCCCTCCCGTGTCTGTCTAGATCGTCGCGACTGGCATGTCTGCGACCTTCGTCTCTATAAGGGCCTTCTCGCCGATCTAAATCTTCTCGAGAATTATAAGCACGATCGTAATCAGCTCCACGCCGACGGTCGTAATAGTAATCGTCATCGTATTCCCGCTCTCGGTCGTAACTGAAATTGCATTCAATGAGTGGTAATTAGATGATTATAATCAAAAGCTTTCTTCAACTGTTCTTCGATTGCCAATCTTTCGAAAGCAAATACGTTTATAATAGACGTATATACTTACTATGGGCCTTTTCTTTCATACTCGAATCTCTTGCGTTCAGTGCTTCCATCTCTGAGTCTCTCCCTGTTTTCTTCTCTATTTAACACATCTTCGTCGTCGCCATCCTCAATAGACTCTCTTCGATTTTGTGATCCGGTGGGTCCTTTCCCTTCTCTCATCGAAGCACCAACTGCCTCTTCTCTTTTGCTTCTAGTTTCATTAACTGGTTCATGCATGGCAGCCGAGGCTAAAAATAGAATTGGAAATAACATTTACATATCATGAAATAAATTTTTTTACGTATAAAATTCTTGAAAATTCCAAAAAACAAGAATCTAACAATCGAATTTGCACAACACACTATTGAATGTTTCCATTGAAATTCGAGAATCAAGACCCTCTTCAAGCGCATACAACACATTTTTTTAACACGTCAAAACCCATGCAGCAACCAGGATTTCTTTTTTTTTCCTTCAATTTAAGTGGAGACATTTAAGAGTATGTTTTCCACATTCAATTCTTATACTCTTTTTTTTCTTTCCAAGTTCTGCAAATTTTTTAGTTGAATTTGAATTCATATTTTGATTAATTCTGAACTTGATTTCTTAAATTTAAAATAACTCTAATTCTTAAAATTCTGCAAAACTTACGAGCAGTACTCATAACACCCTGTGATCCCGTCACAACTCTTGAACTAGATCTATTATCGATCGAGTGAACAGACTCATTAGGAGATGCACCTCCCAAAATTTGCCTGAGATCACTATCTCCTTGCTGAATAGCTTCCTCGACTTCATTTCCACGTCCAGGAATCTCTCGTGTTTCGCTCAATTCAAGAGGTGCTTGAACCTGAGGCAGCGATCTTTCTTCCCCAGATGGATCATTACGAGATTGCTGAGGCGGGACAGACCTTTCCCTTCCAGACGGATCATTCCTTCTCTCCATTACGTCCAAATCTACTCTTGGCAATAAAGGAATGCTTCTCTCTTGTCCAGGAGGAACATCACGTCTTTCTCCTCTGTCGGGAACACTTCTGCTTTGGGTGTTTTCCTGACCAGATGGGTCATTTCTTCTGGGGTCTGAAATGCGAGCAACTTGACCGTACTGTTCTTGACCAGTTGGGTCGTTTCTACGAGGATCTACTGAACTTTGACCAGGCACTTCACGGACGAAGGGAATATCGTTCGGTACCTCGTCATTTTCATCATCCTGACTCGGTGGGGTAGGTTCATGTTCCTCATGCGAATCTGTCAGTTCTCCAGTTTCTAGGAATGTGTTTCGATCATTTGATGCGAATTCATAGTTTTCTGGTGCCTGTGAAGAAGAGTACAATCAATTAAAAGAGCTTGGAAATACAGAGCAGGCTTCACGGTGACCCTTAAGAATCAGGGTAACGATTTCAAATTCTCGATCATTTCCCGGTTCCTCACGGTCAAGTTTTTCAATTTTCCCGGTTGAGTAGAATTAAAATATTTATATTTTTCGCAAAACACAAACATTGATTTTTATTCATAACGTGCATTCTAAACGTCCTTTAACACAACAGACCAAAAAAGAATACTAAAATTTCCAACAATAAAAATCAATTTAAAAAAAAAAAAAAAAATTGGAACAATTAAACTTACA
>WSXT02221702.1:0-16883 GCA_011762715.2 Neuroterus valhalla | reverse complement strand
GGGCTCATTAAGATAAGGTATGAATGCACGGATAGATAATTTGAACCCTTGCAATAAGCTCGTTAAATTTTTGCTCGTGGCAAAGGCTGCATTCAATTTATATAAGCAAATGAAAAACGCGTTTCGGTAATTCTGAACATTTTTGTGTTAATCTTAGCGTGGTCGCTGGCGCTCGTTTCTCTAACCTCTGGCCAACTACCGCTGGCCAGGATATATTGTAGACTGTAAATTGCTGATAATTTCTTCTTTCGGAATTTTAGAAGGAGCTACACCAAAATTATGTCCTTCAGACCAATTCGATTTGGCTTACCGTCCTTCCAGTTGAAAAAAAAAAATTGATTGGCCAATCAGGTGCGGCCAGTCCCCACAGTGGGGTCTTTGATCAATCACAGGCATCGTTGAGAGCATGTATGAACAACATAACCTGAAACCGCAGTTTTAGGCCAGTCCCGAAGATGCGAGCTGTAACGCTCGCGAAATGTCGACAAAATTTGTAGTTTTGTACACGATCGAAACCCGAAACACTTATTTTATCATAATGGATCATTGTGGAAGCATAAAATCTATCATCTTAAAAATTGTCTTCAAAATTGATTAATTGCACACAAAAGAAAGTTGAGACTGAATTAGTGGAGAATAGGGCCCTAGCTCCTTGTTTTGATTTTTTCTCACAATATTATGACAGCTATTGAACGATCGATTTAAGATTTCAAATTGGCGCCCGGTGCTCGTTCCAGAGGAAGGCTATTGCACGTTTCTCTGATAATGGGATACCCTGAAGCACATTTTAGAATCCGACGAGGCGTGACCGACCAAGCAGAAGAGACTTAGCAAAAAGGAGAACCTGCTGAAGCCCACGGCATTCAAAAAGCGGAAGTGTCCTCGGGCAGAAGAAGGAATATCTTGCCTTTAAAGTGGTCCGTTCCTTCCCGACGAGTTTTTCCTCCCGAACGTGCAACGAGGTCCTTCCTAGCTTCTGGCATCATCTTAAGAAGAGGTCGTTAATGCCAACCATAAAGATTTTCTTGTTAGAAACAATTAAAATAACGTGACCGATCAGGAATTAGGATCAGTGTTTACAGATGTTTCAGACTGGAGTGTTTTCAGGAAGTAATTTTCCTTTTTGTAAGTTTTGAAGTGAGTTAGGTTTAAGTTTTATCGTTTGTTGTTCAAAAATTCAAAAAAATGTATTCAATTTATAATCTTTATAGCCTTCGAATGCATAATCTCTGGATTAGATTATTTTAAAATCTAAGAGTAGGGCTGTTCGAAAGATACGTAACGCCTTCAGGGGTGAGGGTCAGGAAAAATACTACGCTGCGTGACGTAGGGTATAAAATATGCTATTTATGATGATAGGGTGTGGAACCAGTAGTCAGACACCAACCAGTTGTCGGCTATGCATCGAGAGTTTATTGAGATATCCATAAAAAGGATGTTTGTGTCGCATCATTTGGGACAAACTGATGTATATAATATTAGGTTGCATCTTCTATAAATCGAAAACCTGAAACAGTGACCAATTCAGAAATATTCAACTTTACCAGTTAGTAGCGGGGATGGGAAAGTATGATGCGCTACGTTATTACGTGGTTTTCTGCGTGTATACTATTACGTGTATTACGTCTTCAAATTTCCACAAATGTATTCTACATTTGTTCACGTGACGCCGTTGAAATTACAAGAGACTTCCGTTTAGCTGGACTGCTACGCGACGTAAACATTCGTTTAGCTGAACTACCGTCAGTTGCCGTGTCCACTCGAGAGCAATGGGGGTAGAGGGGGCCGCTCGAGTTCAGGTAAACGAGCGTGGAAGCGTTCAGGTAAATGGAAGTTCAGCTTAACGAGAGTTCAGCTAAACGGAAGTCTTCTGTACTGTGACGCGAAATTGATCAATTAAGTCGATTATTTCTTTGTCGAACAATTCAGGTTTGGAAAATGAAAACATACGTATTAATTGAACTTATAATTCAGAACTTATAATTCAGTCTAATCAAAATAATTTCTTTCTATTGGAAATTATTTATTCAAATATAATTCAGAACGTTCTCGAGCATCTCAAAAATAGGAGATACGAGCATAAATACGACCATCGACCGATCACGTGGTATCCTAACCTAAGAAATGTTGCTTGTTCCTTAGACTCCTGGCGTTTGTCACTCTTTTATCAGTAGTTATATTATTGCTGTTCGTGAAGTTTGAATTTATAACTTCAATTTTTCTAATATATAAAAAGAAATAAAACGAGGTGGTAGGCCGGTGCATAATTCTCAGGCAAATTTGTCGTTCAATTAAAAAAAAAAAGATGGCCCTCAAAATTTTGTTTAATTCCTTTCAATATTTTTGCTCTCAAAAGTTCCAAGATATTTGATCTAATCCAATATAAATAATGAACAGATATACACGGAAAAAATATATTATCGAATTTTTCGTTGGCTGTCAACCACTTTTGGATAGGACAAAAAGTTCGTGAAATTTTCATTAACTATTTATAGAATCTTGTGCACTGTTCATTGCATTTTCTTGAAGTTTGCAAAACAAATGAACAAGTCAATCGAGGTTCAAGAAAATTTAATAAACAGTGCACGAGACTATGAAAATAATTAATGGAAGTTTCACGAACTGTTCTGCATATCCAAAAGAGGTTGACAGTTAACGGAAATTTCGAAAACCTATTTTTTCCGTGTATAAGAGGTTATGTCTCTTATGTCCGGAACAGTCACAATATACGACATCTTTGATGCATAGTTTTTTTAGCAAATTACGCACTGTTTTCTGCAGTTTTCTGCATAAATTACGTTACTTAGGTAATTTACGTAGAAAACCTCGAGTCACGCGTAACTTCGTAACCCTAGTTAGTACACTGTTGAAAATCTGCGGAGTAAATGGCTAGCGGAGTTGAGAGTACAATTTTATAGAGTATAAAATCGACTCAGTATCGATTACATTCAACTCCGCATATTTTACTCCAGGGTAAAATAGAGTTAGTAAGAGGTTTTGAAATGCATTCAGAGTGAATATAAATAATTTGCACCACACAGAAACAAAATCTTAAGTTGAAGTCCGGAGTTAAAGAGTAGTGTTAAGACTTCTTACGGAGTTTACGTTCGGAGTTGTTCGCCACATCATGATGTGTAGTTCTTTTCCAAGAGTTCCATTTCAACTTGTCTTCTTCTACTCCGCTTGCCGTTTACTCAGAATGGTGGGACTTTTATAGGGTATGCTTCGGAGTTGATTTTAACTCCGCTTCTTTAACAGTGATAGTGGATTACCTGCTTTTAAAGTGTTTCGTAAAAAGTTTCAATCTCTGGTCCAAAGAGTGGTTTCGCTATTTTACTTGAATTCTAAAGTCGGCCACCTGACCGATCTGAGGATTTGTCGAAAATTTTTCTGTAATCCTCAGCTCGGCCACGCAAAAAGGAGCCGACCATAGTGGACAAAACTGGCTGACTTAAGGATTTTCGCGGCCAACCTAGGGAGATTTATGTATTTTTTTCACAAAATATTTGTTTTCACTTTGGAAAATATTCTGAAGTTAATCAAAAGGGCTGACCTGCCACTGCCCTATATGAAGTAAATTTTTTTGGTCAAAATGCCAAAGAAATTTGCATTATTTACCCTGATTTTAATCAAAATCAAAGCTTTGAATGAAGAAGCAGTAAAAGTTAAAAGAATGTTTATACATATCTAACTTGAAAAACTAAAAAATTTTGACCTTCTTCGACCACTCGACGCGAAAATAACAAACGTTAAGTTGTTTCATTTGTCTGTGTTATATATTCCTTCTTTTGAACTTATTTGGGAAGACCAAAATAGTGTCAATAGTGGCACGAATTTTGAAAAATAGAAGACAAATAGTGTCAATCAATTTTTGAAGTATTATTACCTCGAGAGGTAACCATTTTCGTATTTTTGTAAACAAAATACATGCATACCGTAAAATTGCGTGCAATTCTTCCGAATATTTCAAAATGTACTAAAAATCTTGAAATGCGTTGAAATCCATCAGAAACCCTCAAATCTGTTAAGATCCTTTAAAAACGGAAACCTCGTTAATCTTTTCAAACCTCTTGAAATCTTTGAAATCATTTGGATTCTTAGAAAATTTCTTGCAATTTTGTTTCTTTTGAATTCCTATGAATCTCTTAAATATCAATTAAATAATAATCCCTTCAAATATCTAAAATTTCTGAAATCCGAAGAAATCCCTGTAAGTTTCTTGATATTTCATTGAATTCATATATTCCCCAAAGTTCCCTGAAAATCCGTCATAAGGCCTTGATATCTATCGAATATCATTGATATCATAGATGAATTTCTGAAGTTTAAAAATCCTTAAAAATGTTGAAACCTCCTTCAACTCCCTTGAATTTTCCAAAATGCCTTCGACTCTTTGATTTTTTTTAATTTCTTAAAATCATGAAATCTATTTAATGTGATGAAATCTCAAGTAATCCTACAGAAATTGAATAAAATCCTGTAAAACATCTTGAAATCTATAATATCTTCCAAAAATCCTACCAAAGTAATGTTATCTCTTGAAATACCTTAAAAAGCTTTAAAAAATCTCTTGAAATATTTTAAATCAACCAAAATTGATTAGAAATCCTTAAATATTGTATGATAAATTGAATCTTCGAAATATTGTAAGTCTTCTTGAATCGAACTTCGATAAGGTCAGATATAGTCTGATAAAAGTTTGCATGCTGGAAGAAGTTTTATGAAAAAGTCTTTCGCGCTATCTTTCATTGTTATGAGGAAAATTGATAAATTTTATTAGAAGGAAAAAAAATTCTACCAGACTCAAACATGTTTAGCTCGCATGAAGCTGATAAGATGCCTTTCTCATATTAGCAGAAGTGTTTGAAAAATATTTAGAAATATTAAAAAGGTAGAGTTTTCCAGAAAATTTTTGTCACGTTTTTAGAATTTAAGGGATAAAATGAAAACAGACCATTTTTGATGCTGGGTGAAGTTTTTCTTTCTAAAAATGTAATTTTCTAGACATTTTTCACAGAACATTTTTCGACGGCAGACTTTTATCTCAACATTCTTTCGCTTTTATCACTGTTTTCGAGGAACATTGGAAAATTCGATTGTGGCGAAGTTGTCGAATTTCGGTCGAGTGTGGAATATTATTTCTTTTTTCATTACTTAAATTTTGCCTTATGTGGAAGATTTCTAAATGCCGGGGGCTTGAATGCATTTCTAAGGTTGTTAAGTTCGAATGAATTTATATTAAGTGCTTCTGAAATTGAATATTTAGGATTTTTCTTCATTTTCAAAATTCCTTAATTTAGATTTCCTCGGAATTGAAAGTTTTCAAGTTTCATTTCCCTTATGTTTAAACACTTTCACAATGGAAGAAGTTTGAAATCGATATAGTATAACTGTACAATTGAAATTTCCCTTTCTGATAAGTCGATCAACATTAGACTTGCCAGACTCGATCGGCCCAGAACTGACCTCGCATGTGGGTCACGAGAAAGTTTTGGGATGCGATTTTTTAGCCGATTACTCTTTACCTCCTTTGTAGTCGTAATTGGTGAATCCCTTAATGTCTCGGAACATTGTTGTTTTTCTTCCTTCCTAGACGTCCAGACATTTCTATTTCTGTATCTAGATCCTCTCTACCGAAAGAAATTGGTACTTGACATAAGAAAGGTGATTTCTTTTGAGCGTGCATGATTAAATTCAAATGAATTGGGCCAGGTCATTGTGGAATTGAAATGCATGTTATCTTAATTTTTCTCTTATTCCGAATCTTGAGTTTTTGAAACTACATCGTTTTTCGTTGATTCGAATTTTAAATCTACGCCTATTTTACCAATTTAATTTACAAATTAGTCATCAACTTTCTTGATTTTAGTCAGAGATGTTTTGACCCACTTTTGTACTAATGATCTTTTAATATATTCTAAACTTATCGATATTGTTCACAAATGTGTGTATTTATGCAAATGTTATTTGAAAGCCGGGCATTTTTTCTTCGTACCTTATTTCTGAGAGTTAAGTACCTAATGCAATCTCTCGCATATAAATCTCTTGGATCTATTATGAATAATAATCGATCTTTTTGCTTTTCCATTCAATGTGAATGGAGAATAAAAAAATAATGATAATAACGAATTCATGGGAAAAGTAATAAACATTAATGTGAAAGCATTTAGAATAAGAAGAGTGGATCTGTAAGGAAAATAAAACTATAGTTACGTACAGCTTGGCTAATTAAAAATCAGGGGTTGCATAAGAGTAAAATCAGGGTAACGGCTTGACCGGGAAACCGGAAAAGACCGGGAATTTCATTGACCAGGAAAAAACCGGGAAATGACCAGGAATTTGATTAAAAACCGAGAATTTTCTTGACTCAACCTAGACAATTGAAAATTTTACCAAAAAAATACGAGAAATGACCTCTTTCTTTCTATGAATTTAAGTATTCGAATTCAGAAAAGAGGAAATTAAAAAAATTTCCCTTCCAATTTGAAATTCTTCGAAATTCGAGCACCCCTCTTCATAATTTTAATTGAAGAAAGTACCTCAAACAGTTTTTAGAGTAGGATGAGTAGTATTTCGAATGAGAAATTTTTCTAATTTATCATAAAAAACCTGTTCGCATTGTTTATTGCGAATTTATCCTGTTTTAGTTGAAAAATCAACTACTTGGTTGAAAATTAAATTATTTTGTTGGAAATTACATTTTTTTGTTGAAGTTGCATTATTTTAATATAAAATCCACCTTTTGAATGAAAATGTGACTACTTTTTTTAAAATCCATTCACCTGTTTTTAGTGAAGATTCAAGTATTTAGTTGCATTGATTTTTGAATTTAAAAATTAGACTATTTCTTTCAGAATTTTTTCCTTTGTTGAAAAGTCGCCTCTTTTGTAGAAAATTAATCCTCATGGTTGAAAATTCACCCTTTTTGCCAAAAATTCATTTATTTTAGGTGAAGATTCATCATTTTACCTGAGAATCCATCACTTTGGTTGAAAGTTGTTTTCTCTAAATGGAAATTTTACTCTTTTATCCTTAATCCTTTTATCCTTTATCCAAAATGCTTCTGGTTGAAAATTCTTATGTTTATTTCAAAATTAATTTTTAAGCGGAAAATGTAAGTTCTATATTTTTGTTTGAAAATGATCATCTCTATAGTTCAAAATTCAACCATTTTGTTGAAAAATTGTACTTTTTTATTGAAAATTAATTTTTGGTCGAAATTTCAACTATTCTAGTAGAGCGTTCATCATTTCAGGTAAGAACTCGTCTTTCTGTTTTAAAATTCAACTGCTTCAGTTAAACATTTACAATTTTATTTGACGATTCATCATTTTGCTTCAAAATCGATTTGTTTGAAAGATAGTTTCTTAGATACAAGCTATTTTTCGGGTATAAGTAATTTTTTCCAACTGAAAATTGAACTTGTTCAAAATGAGCATTTCATAGTTTAAGTTGAAAATTCATTTGTTTGGTTAAATTCAAAATGTGAGTATTAAAATTTTGTTTGACAATAATTTATCTTTTTTGCTAAAAATCAATTCATGTATCTGAAAATTCAACTCTTTCAGTTGATAATTCTTTGTTTTAGTTAAAAACTCTTATGTTGGTTTGAAATTGGGTATTCAAACTCAAAATGTTACTGCTCCGTTTTCGGTTGAAAACAATTTTTTTTCAGTTCGAAATTTAATTATTTTGATAGAATATTGTATTTTTTTATAGGAAATTAATCTTTCTATTTGGCAATTAATCTCCTTGTTTGAATATTCATTTTCAACATTGAAAATTGAAGTGCTCTAGTTGAATATTCATCATTTTAGTTGAAAATGAATCCCCTTGGTTTGCAATTTGAACTGTTCATAATTCTATTGGAACATTCATCACTTTTATAAAATACTTTGGTAGAAAAATGATATTTTTCCGTGGGAAATTTGAGTATTTTCTTCAAAATTAATTTATTTTGCAATTCTTGATCTGTTTTGTTAAAGGATGTTTAGAATGAAGGTCCCGAATTGAAATAAATGTTTGCGTTTTGCGACAAATATGAATAAGTTATTTGTAGTTGACCGGGAAAATTAAAAAAATTGAACGGGAAAAACCGGGAATTTGAAATCTCCCGCCATATCGCCACCCTGAGAGTTGATCTGTAAAGAAAATAAAACTATAAAATATGTTACGTACAGCTGGGCTAATTAAAAATAATCAGGGGTTACATAAGAGTAAAATCTAGATCATTCCATTCATCGTTATCGACATTGGCCCGGATAAACCTAAAATGGAAGAAAGTTAGCAGTACTTTATCGCAGGACAGTTTCTGTTTGTCTGCAATCCATCTTCAAGAGAAATTTCCTCTAATTGGAACGTCTGGGAAGTCGCCAAAGATCATGCCCTTGGGTAAGATTTCGATTGCGATCGCTTGTTCGATTATCGGCGATAGCCGATTGATCGATGGATAACTTATACACGAAATTCAAGAGTTTGATGACCTTATTCCAAGAAAATAAAATCAGAAATAAAAATAAACTATCCTCCCAATCTGATCACGTAACTGTAGGTAGAGATCGAAAGAAATTTCAGAATATTTAATAAGTTTTAATAAAAAAATTGTTTTTCAGATGTGATGCTGTAAGATGTTGACGCCCTAGGTTTTTTTCTCTGAAATTAAGCATTTTTTATTTCGTTTCATACTCAGCTTCCATGCCTCCTTTCACTTTTTCTCTTCTTTTCTCTTTCATATTCTGAAAATAAACTTTTTTACAGCGAAAGATTTGCTGCGACAGTAACTTTTTGACACTTTATCAGTTATTTTTTCGCCAGATGAGGCAATAATGCTTCAAATTTGAGGATTTAATACAATCAAATGATTTTATTTTCAAATAATGAATCTTGAATAGGAGCATAAATAATCGGGCTAAATTCAACCCGAATTACGTGCTATCCGCGAATCGGGAATGTCAGAACCGGTCGTACGCGACACCTGCACTGCATGGTAATCTTCTTTAGCCCGTTCCAGAAAATGAAGAAATGTCAGGACTTCTCTCTCGCTTTCTTTCCTCGATTCCGTTGCAGAATTTATTGGCTTCGCGATTCCGGAAAAAAGTTGCAGATCGAGAAACGAAACACCTGATCGTATTCGAACCCACTATTTTCAACTTCCGTGTCGTGGATTCTTATCTTGAATTCATCTTCTGTGTCTCGATAATATAATAGCTGTTCAGGGATGGATATCTGTTTGAGGGATAGAAGAATGAAAAGTTGTCAAGAATCACCGAACATATTTCCGGAAACTAGGGGGAGGGGGGGGGGAGTCTAGATTCCTTTTTACCGACATTTACCGGCATTGAGAGCCTTGCTGTGTTTACGTCCTAGATAAAAGGGTTCCTGTCAAAGCTATGTTAGAAAACATTCTTGAATTTTTGAAAATTAATTCTTTTGAAAACGAATTTTTTTGAATGGGAAGTGTTTTTTTGACCTTATAATACCAGATTACCGGAAGGTTATCGACTTTAGGCTGCGCCCGACTGGATAGAGATTAAAGAGTAAAGATGTAGCGTGAAGAATGGAGATGAGCCTGTCGACCTCGTCAGCGACAGGTATCTCTCCTCGAGAGAAAGGTGCATTTTCAGTCTTCACTTTAGGACTGGAGGAAATACCACAATGAGGTTGACCTCTATCCACTTCGTGAAACTGCTGACCGACGTTTATTGCAAACGCGAGGCATATCATCTCGATTTTCCTCTGAAATTTGTCGTTTCCTCCTTCCTATCCTCCAAATCAGATAATTATGATCCCAGCATCTTGAAACAGTTCTGATATGAGGATATTTGAACCAGGCTCTAACCACAAAGTTTATTCTACTAACTTTATTCGATGAGTTCTAGAATTACATCTTTGTAAGCTACGTATAGGGTCTACTTCTGTTTTGAATCAAGTTTGTACTCGGGGTGCAAAATGGGATCATTTAAATACTTTTCGTGTAGGAGAAAACTCCCTACAGTAGATAGCAAAAACTTCACTGAGAAACCTTGGTTATTAATTTTTGTTAAAAAACACCTTAGATTTTACTATCTAAAGTTTGCAATGAGGGGCAAAAAGCATGTTTTAATAATATTTACTAATTTTGATAGTAACTCGTAGCTGCTGTCAGATTTAAAAAATATGTTAGAATGAAAACTAAAACTATTGCAATTGAAGAAAAAGATAAGATGATCTCTCGGAACCAATTTTTATTTTCAATTAGCTCAAGCTTTCGACCTCTACAAGGTCCTCATCAGGTGAGTCGAAGTTTGAGTCAAGTTTCAGTCGAACCTTTGACTAGCATTATTGCTTTTATTTTATTTCTTGACATTGTTTTACTCTTTATAAAATTCAACTTGCCAGTTATGTGTTATCATAATTTTTCACCGATCCCTCTATATCTTGGGATTACAAATTCAACGAATTTATGAATTTATAAGGATTAAATGCAAATTTATTTGTTAATTTCTTCGACTCAGTTTTTCTCCTGATGAGGACCTTGAAGAGGTCGAAAGCTTGAGCTAATTGAAAATAAAAATTGGTTCCGAGAGATCATCTTATCTTTTTCTTCAATTACAATACATTTGGAACGTCATTCCTTTCTTACTTCTATTGAAACTATTGCATTTATTGTAAAAAACGTTTGAAGTATTTGTCACACTCTGTAGTAAAACTGTAAGTCCGTACTACAGCCTGCGTAGTTGGATTATTAACTGCAGAAGATAACAGTATTTACAAACTGTAGTAAAATGATGCGCAGGGCCCTTGCGCACCGAATTACTCACTTGTTAGCAAAATGGGCTACAGTCCGAATAGAAAAAAAAAGAAACTCACATATGCTATTGAACTCGAAATCGAAATATACACTAGACAGTATTATACATTAAACATAATTTCATATTAATTCAAATTCGGAACTAACAACATTTGTAATTATATATTTGTGTATTCGGAAAACATATAATATTATCAAATTAAAAGCTAAAACAGAAAAATCGGGTTAGTAGAAAACAAAGCTGGCAGGAATCGAACACGCGTCTACGGGGCAGCAGTCGGGGGATGTTCCATTTAGCTACAAAACATTATGATAGGTGGGAACGAAAACATCCATATGACCTAATTGATAGAAAGTTCATTGGTTCAAATTAATTGAATCCTCAATTCATCAGCATTGATGATAATTTTATCATTTTAAAACCAAAATTTAGCCACGAGCACAAACACGTTTGAAAACAAAGAAATTTGAATCTGTTGATCGGAGATCGACACACGTCGGATACGCTCGGCTGCGCTTGGTCCATGGCTTGATGTCTTCTGCTAAATCAGTTAGTAATTTTTGGAACCAATTTTAATTATTGGTATTAACCCCATTACAAAAAATATAGGATGTCTATAATATACATCGTGGTCATACAGAAAATAGTAATTTTTCTTGCATAGTTTGTATATTATGTTATTTGAAATACTTGTTACTCCTATTTTCTTTATTCAATTTATTAATTTCTCTAATAATTTTTTCTACATAAAATTTTACTACAGAAAATAATAAAGCTTGCTATTATCAAATAGGAAACCTTCTTATAAAAATAGTACAATCACTATTTGGAATGAAATTAGCAAAAATATAAGGTCACTTATTTCGCTCATATTTCACGATACATCTTACAGTGGACAGGTTCTATGTGAGGTAATTTTGTCATCAATCACCTTAACGTTTCTGCGTCAAAAGTAACTAGAAAATACCTATAGAAATTGACGTGGTCATCAGCTGATTTTGCCATGGAGCATTTACCAATATCTCTAAAATAAATTCAGTTTTGGCATTTTGCTTTTATTTACAAATATCCACTGCATGAAGCTATCTACTGTAAGGAGTTTTTCCCTATGACAATATTTTCGGATGCTCCGGTCAAAATCTGAAAGAATCTTATCACACAAAAAGTATTCAAATAAGCTAATTCTATCACTTGGTTCGAAGTTGAACTACTTTGTGAAAAAAATCTCTTTTTGGATTAACAAGAACAGTTATGTAGGTCATTTAAAAAAATTCAGAACTCTCGCCAGAATTGGATATTTTTTCACACAAAGAATCAAATCTTTCAGAAAATTTACGAAATCGAACAATTTTCGTTTATCTGAGGAAATTTTCACCGGAATTGGATGAGTTTCAACAGGAACAGTTGATTCTTCTGGAAAATTGACAAATTCGAACATTTGAAAATTATAAAAATTTTTTACTAAATAAATAAATTTTAACAATTGTAGGGTATTTCCAGAATTTTTCGCCGAAATCAGATATTTAAAAAAGTGAGGTCTTCTAAAAAATTTGCGAATTCGAACAATTTTATATTATCTACAGGAATTTTCGCCTGAATCGAATATTTTTCAGCAAAAAGTGATATTGTTCAAAAAACATGGAGGTATGGACCATTTAAAGTTATTTTAGGTCAATCTCGCCTTTTGGTTACATTTTTGGTTGGAAATTGATATTTTTTGGTGCAGAAGGTAATTTTCATGGTTGAAATTAAAAATTTTTGGGTTTTACATTTAACCATTTTTTTACTAGTTTTTTTTTTATAGAACTTATTTTGTATCGATTTCAAATTGAACACTTTTTGGTAGACATATCAACTATCACATTTTTCTTTCAGAGTTCTTCGTTTTCGTTGGAAATTGAATCACTTGGTTTACTTTTAAGTTATAACTAACACTTTGTAGAAAGACAATTCTTTTTGGGATGAAAATTAATGATTGTAGTTTTTAATTTATTTAGAATTGAACTGTTCAATTGGAAATCGACCCCTTTATTGAAGAATCATATTTTCGGGTTGAAAATTTAACTGTTTTGTGAAGAATTTTGGCTAACTGATTCGGGAATTCAGAAGCAACTAAAACTAGCTGGTATTGAATTTCACATTTTTCTGGTTAATTTTCTTTTTCAATTCAACTTTTTGGTGAAAAACAAACTTTCTTGCAGAAGAATCAGATTTCCGGGTTGCAAATGCCAACAATTTCTTTACTAAATCAAATATTAGGGCAATTTTTAAGAGCAAATATAAGGTACTCATCCTAAATGAAGGCGTATTTAGGAGACCGATAGGGACATGTTTTTATTATTGAGCCTCCTTGTCGACTGAGACGATGAAGGAAAGAGTCTCTTTCGAAAATTGAACCGGAAAACACCCTACATTGTATGGGGGAAAAAGATAGAATTGTGAAAAATTCCTACATAACTGCCCTAATTCCATAATAAGAACTTCCAAGTAAACACAAAAAAATACGAAGTTCCAACGAAACAAACAATTTTTTTACTAAATTAAATTTCAGGTCAAGTTAGAAGAACAAATTTAAGGTACTCGTCCTTGTATAATCATGTAGCTTCGCCGTCCAAAGATTCTTCTATATTGAAATGAAGCTGTTAATTGGAAAAACTTTCAACAAATAAGGCTTTCGACATTGCATAATAATTCAATTCCTCCTCAAGCCTGAATCTCTAATGTTTGAAGGCAAAGATGGTTAATGATTGTATTCTAAATTAGCTTTCTTTTTATACAAAGATATTTTACTTTACTTATTTACAAAAACTTGACTAAAAAAACTTGTTCCTCACTTATGGCATGGCTATTTCATTTCCTTGTAAAAAATGTTGTTTCTATAAATTGCGAATCATTGATGTCAAACATGAGACGAACGTGATAAATACATTTTCAGGACTATCTTAATTGCACGTGGGTCGATAACGATCCTTTCCTCTCACATTCCAGATTTTAGATTTCACATTCCACATTTTTTCATCATTTACTATTATTTATCTTCCTTTGAACAATAATGAAAAAAAAGTAATTGTAAAATGTGAAGATTAAGATGTTGAATGGGAGGAAAAAGAAACATAATCGATTCAGGTTACTCACGCGAAGAAACTATTTTAAATTTTGATTAAAAATCATTTCCTCGCATCTTTAGGTTCTCATAAAAAAAAAACATGCAGTAGAATAGTTATCTCTCTTTTCCCGAATCAGGGGGAAGACTAAATTAGTTTTGAACGAGAATCTTTAAACATTTCTATGAATTTGGAAACTTTACTACAAAATATTCTATAAAAACAAATAATGAGAATAGAAAAAGTCATTTCAACCTCGAAGTTTAAAAAAAGGACTTGAAAATTCCGTAATTTAATTTCGTTACTGAACCAGAAATATATGAGAGATAGGTTCATAAATTCTCTTGAGTGTAATTTGGACACTGTTCAACTTTTTTAACAGGGCATCCTCAAATTTTGCATATAATTAGGAATGAAAATACCTTATCTTTTTCTGAACATATAATGAAAATTTTCTTTGTTCAAATCTTACTTATACCTACTTTTTCAAAGTAATATAAGAATTGGACAACACAAATTCATTTGATTCTCAAATTTAGGATAGGAGTATAGAACCTTTTGATTAATACTATTTATATTGATTCACGTGAAACATGTGAGACGAGTAATGTTCAGTTTTCTTTTTGCAATATAATGCGTTTAATAAACGAGCCGCCCCCGTTTGCTTCACAGTCAGTGTCATAAATCCGAGTCTTTTCTTATCTGGCGTTTCTCTTTGTTATGTTTTTTTAATGTTGGACGATAAATTAATTTCATTCTCTCCTCTCCTTTTTCTCTTTTCTTCCACAAACCCCTTGCATGTCTTGCTGCACTTTCAAGCCCTTCAAAACACCAAAGAAATATTGTATTAAAGCTGATATCGCAGTCGAAAAAATCTTTTAGATTATTCTTTATTAAAATTCGAAATCTTTTCAAAGTAGACAGAATTTTTTTACCAAGTTGTGAGTGTTAGAACTTATTAAGTTCAGGACGCAGTTCAAACACAGCTGAATTCAATAAAAAAGTTTTTCTGTGTGTAAACTAGTATAGATATTTGATTTTCTTTTCTTTATTCTGTGGTATCTCTTGTTCACTTTTGAAACTCGTCAGAAAGTTCGAAAGAATTTGAAAATTGACCGATTGATCAGCCTCGTGCCCGACTTCTGGAGAAAGAATTCAAATCTTTTCATGAAAAATGAAAATTCGCATTTTTTCTGCGTTTTTCTCGAAATTTTCGCTAGAATGTGAATAAAGTCGGCTATAATTGTACTTTTCTCAAAGTAATTAAATTTTCCAGAATGTTTCCAGCTTGAACAAAAATAAGGCATAAATAAAACAGTGCTCTTTATGAGAAAATGGATTTGGAAGATTTTCAGAAAAACCGCTACCAATTTGTAAATTTTCGGAATTTTTTCTGCTCTCCCCAAAAGTTTCACGAGAGTTGACGGCGGTCGAGGCGCGGCGCCACCTATGTACGTGGGCTAGATTTGAATCATGGTTTTCGCAATTTCTCAAACTAATAAGTACTGCTGAAAATATTTAAGTAATTTGGTTTTTGACGTTTATGCTGAATTATTGTGTATCTTGTTCCCGAAAACAAAAAGCTAATTATAAATTTTAATCTCTTATTCATTTTTGAACTGAAATGCAATTGAAATTTTTAATTTCTTCGGAGATAAAAAATTACATGAGAATCCAAAGATCCTGAAGATTTCAGAAAAGTTCAAAACCGTGTTTTTACGAAGGTTTCGGATTAATATTTCAAAGATTCTAAAAGACTTCACGAAGGTTGATTTACCAGATTCCGAGGAAAACCAGAACCGAAATCCAATTATTTTCATCAGTAACAAAAATTTTTAATATTCTAGGGTACGTGAAAAGCTTCCGAGGGCTTGTTAAGAGTTCTTGAAAGTTTCAAGTAAATTCAGAAGATTTCGAAGGATTCCAAATATTTCAGGGAATTTAAAAAGGTTCCAAAGAATTTTAATTGATTTTAATATTTTATAAGTACCTCCAAGGATTTCGAATTTTTTCGCGATTTCCAAAGATTTCAAGGCATCTGGGAAAGATTCAATCAATTTCATGGGATTTCAATAGATCCTAATAAATTTAAGAGAGTTTTGGAAAATTTTCTAGAGTTTCAAAAAGAAGAGTATACACAATAATTTTTTAGGACCTGTAAGGTTTAGAGATGTTTTAGAAGATTATAAGTTATTTAATGGTATTTCCGAGGATTTTAATTATTTTTTGGAATTTCAACATCTTGTAAGGAATTTTATTGTTTTCCAATATTTAAGGGAAATATAGCATAATCTTTCGTAGAATTTTACAAAATTTCATGATATTTTAATGTATTTCGGGGACTTTATTCACAAGAACTGAGGAATTACCCAGTGTAACAAAGATTTAAGGAGATTGTTTGAATTAATTTGGAATCAATCTTGAGTTCTTATTCATTCATCCCGAATTACTATGAATTTGTCTGAATTCTTGGGAATCCTCTTGAATTGTCTGAACACTTTTCAAATCTTCTAATTTCACTGTCGAATTCATTTTCAAAGTTTTAATTCATCTTATGCTGAAGCTTTTTAAACTAACTTTGAATTCTTGATAATTGTAAAAGGTTGTTTTAAATTTCTTCAGAGTCTTAAGAACCTATTTTAAACTTACCGATTTATTTAATTTTGCTACATTCTCGGATTGTTTCCAATTCACTTGAATTTTTTTCCAAAATCACCTTGAATTTGTATGAATACAACGGGATTTTACTTATTTCCCTTAGATCCCTCTAAATTCACTCAGATTTTAATGGTATCAATCCAATTTTGATAGAATGAATCTAATTTTGATAGAATATATCCAAATTTTCGAACGAAATTTGATGAGGCCCCTAAGGGGTCATCCATAAAAGACGTCCAGTGTTTTGGCGTGATTTTGGGCCCCCCCGGGTGGCGCGTTGCTGTCCCAGTGAGGGACGTGCTGCTGTCCCAGCGGGGGCTGAGGCGACAGC
>WSXT02221691.1:0-16883 GCA_011762715.2 Neuroterus valhalla | reverse complement strand
CACACACACACACACACACACACACACACACACACACACACACACACACACACACACACACGCGCGCGCGCGCGCGCTTGCTTTCGCTCCGAAAAAAAACCTTTATCCTGCTGTTCCCTAGCCCTAGCGGGCTGTCTTTTGTTGCAGATTTTTCAAGCATTCCCCTGAGAATTCTTTGAGACAATCAATTTGTCTGGAAGCGTTCAACTTTTGAATTGAAGCAGTATTGAAAAAACGTAGCTGTCGCTTTTGAGGTTCTGTTTCCTTCATGCACTTTCGAGACGTAAGGTTCGCTTCCTAATATTAAAGACATCAGCGCATCTATCTACGCATCGTATACGTTCGAAACCTTGCGAAACTGCTGAATTGCTATGGAAACTTGAGACGTGTTCGCCATTTTGGTTCTTTTTCCTGCATGGACTCTTAGAACGTGAGGTTTTCTTTACAATATCAGGCCATCAGCATCACTCTCTGCGCATCGTATGAACTCGAATCCTCGTCATACACCTTCGTTGCTATGGAAACTGAAGTCATGTCGGCCATTTTCATTCTCTTGCGTGCATGGACTCTTTAGATCTCAGTTGCAATGGAAACCAAAAGCGTGTCCATAATTTTTGTGCATGCTTAGTCAATGATACAGTTACAACTAGTTATTTTATATAAATCTAGTAACTAACGAGATTATATCTGGTCACGTTAAATTATACCTATTTGAGGCAACTCCGAATCAAACTAAATAGACGAAAGATAATTTTTTTTCAAAATAAAAATGAGATGTCTCAGATTTGCAAATCATGCAACAAGGAAATAATCACACTTGCAAAATACTGTAGAAAATGTATCAAGTACTTTCATCCAAACTCTAAGTGCTTAAGTCATAATGTGTACAACTCGAAAAACGAACTTGAGAAATGTATTGGCCCGTTTGACAAGGTAGATTTACAGAAAACAGATATCGACAAATCAAGCTACTTCAATCCAAGAAGTCAGAGGAAATCCAGTGAAACACCTAAGCGAAATAAAAACGTTAAAATTGATTCATCTAGGATGAGTAGGGTTGATACTACAAGCGCCAGTATATCTAATTATGAGATGGAATCCGATACAAATATTAGTGAGCTCACGGAGGGTACAACTCTTTCTGGCGAAGAGTTTGAAAAACAAATGTCTGGTATCAGTGCTTGTAATAGCAGTATACAGTCAATTAAGAAGGATAATTACACAATGAGTACTGATATCAATGAAATTAGGGAAAAGCTTAATTGTCTTCCTGAAATCCAGCGTAAAATCGATGACAATAATTCTAAGCTTCAGATCATTTCCGATCAGTATGCTTAACTCAATACCCAAATTTCAGTTTTAAACGGAGAAAATGAATCTCTCAAGGCTCAAATCGAAGAAATGCAGGATGAGCAGAGAAAGCTCCACCTGAAAGTATCACGGACGAAGAATCTGCAGAATCAGGATTGTGTCTTAACCTCTGGATTACCTCAGAGTTAGGACGAAGATCTGGTGGATTTGGTCTGCACTATTCCAAAAGTTCTTGGTGTTGATCATACTCCAAATGAGATCAAAAATTGCGTACAGACTACGCCCTCAAACATCAGTAGCAAGTACATCTTCCACATCATCAAGTTTGGCATCAGATCCAGTACTTAACTCAGCAACGACTTGAACAGAGACAACTAATTTTCATCCAGTAGGGAGACCACGCTCTATCCTTTAAGATTTTCAACATCTAGACCGAGAACGGAAATGACAGCTTGCTTGGAGAAAAAGAAAATGATTCTGCTGGCAAGTGAGGTTTCATCAAACTTTGAGAAGAATCGAGTGTCCATCAATGAATACCTTACAAGTGCAATGTACAACTTACTCCGTTTAGCTAGGATTAAAGCTAAGAGACTATCTTATAGGTATGTGTGTCAGGTAAATGGTCTTATTCTTGTTAGGCGTAAAGATGGTGATCCAGTCATAAAGATCCAAAATGAGAGCAATCTTTAGTCTCATAGTTGAATGACTACACATGGATCAGCAATCTTCCAAGACATCGTTGGTAGGGAAACGTATTTCTGGGGAGCGTTCTTCTCAGATCTGTCATGTTAACATCAACTCATTAAAATCGCTTATAGACTCACTTTGTGCTAATTTAAATATAAATATTTATCACATGATTGCGGTTAGTGAAACATGGCTCACTGCTGAAATTAATGATAATACCATTGCGCTTAATGGCTATACGCTGATAGAGAATGATAGAAATAGCAGTAGAGATGGTGGTGTGGCTGTGTACATTATGAATGATCTTTGTTCGAAGGTGCTAGAGTTTTCCTCTGGAGTATTTAATAAACCTGAGTACATAATTGTTGAAATTACTAGCCAGGGAATGACTCCTATACTACTTTCTGTGTTCTATATTCTTTCTTAAAATATAATCATGCTCACAGTAATATAATAATTATGAGAGATTTTATCTTTGATCAAATAAAACAATGAAATAAAAACAATACACAGCAAAAGTAAGTCCAGCCTGTTTCTGCTTTCAAACGACAGACTCGTCCGGTGCAATATCGCTCCAACATGAGTCTCTTCCTGAACTATCTAGCAAAAACCCCGTACAGAGAGCTTCGCGAAGCCATTGAAAAATAATCCACTTAGCGGTATCCCTACACGAGCGAATTAGTATAAAAAATAGTTCGTTTCAGGCTTCACACTTTTTCTTATATACAATTTCTCTCCAAATATCCCTATCCTGGCAAACATCCCTTGCTCCTTCCACATCAATGCATCTTTTCATACAAACTCTAGGTTTTCTACGACTCTTTATGTTTCTCCTCTTCAGGTCTCATTCACACATTCTATCCATCCATCCTTTGGTCTGCCTCTGGGTAGGCTACCATTCATCCTAACTGGATACACTTGCTATGTTAATCGTTCTTCATCCAATCTCTCAAAGTGACCGAACCATCTCAAAAAATTTCTTTTACTCTTATCGAACAGCTTTTCTTCTACACCACATTCTTCGAGAACCCACACATTACTCACTTTGTCCATTGGCGTTTTACTGCACATATTACGCAGGAATTGCACGCCGATCACGTTGAGTTTACTCTTGTTCTTCTTTTCTTCATACGCCCAGGTCTCGCAACCGTACAGGACAGTTGGAGCTAGCACAGAATTATATATAGCAGTTTTGGCTTTATTTGTTACATTTTTACTTTTAGCAATACCCCATACAATGCCCATTATCTTTCTACCCTCATTCATACGTCTGAGATACTATCTTCCCGTCAGAAGTAAATAAACTTCCAAGATACATGAAATTATCAACTTGCTCTATCCTCTCTCCATTTAGAGTAATATTGCAATTTGTTTTCGCATCTTTATTTTCAAAAACAATGATTTTTGTTTTATTCACGTTAATGCTAAGACCCACGCTCTTCATGCTGGCATCCGGTCTGCTCAACATCCTCTGTAAATCATCGGCTGACTCTGCAGTTACGATCTTGTTCTCTGCGAACGCAAGGTCCCGAACTTCCACTGCCCCAAGATCAACTTTACTCTTAGGCTCTCCTCTGTGATCTGTCTCAAGCTATATAACTGATCCGCACATGATCTCTCAGGCATTATTCTACATTGAACTTCCTAGATTCTTCCCTTTGTTACTCCCATGACTTTATTAATGAATATTTTGGTAAATATTTTTCCCACAGTACTTAGAAGGCTATTCGCTCTATAATTATTACAGTCGCCTAGACTACTCTTTCCCTTGTAGATTGGGACAATAATAGCCTTTCTCCAATCACTCGGAACTTCGCTATTCACAGCACATGTATTCATAAATTAACACTGCCACACAAAAAGGTTTCCGCAACCGAACTTGAGCATTTCAGAGGAAATACCAGTGACACCAGCAGCCTGACCATTCTTCAATTTTTTGATTACAGAAATAGTTCCGTCGATACCGATTCTGCTTCCGCCACCTACATCGAAATTGTCAAACGTATTCGTGTCTCTGTCACTGTTGTTATGCTCCGCGGCTTCACCTTCAAAGAGCTTCTTTGAAAAATCCCGCATACAGTCTTTCACTTTGTCCGGATCCCATACCATTTTGCCATCAGCATTCCTAATTCCGACTACCTCAGTGCTAGTATTCCCTTTTCTAGTATTTTTAACCCATTTCCAGAATAATTTCTTATTTCCTTCAAAATGATTCTGCATTTTCGTACCTTCTTCTGTTTTGATTTTATCCTTGCTTCCCGGACTTTCTTCCTGCAGTAGCAGTACCACACACTTCCGAAGCACTCTCAGGGATTCCATTCCGCAGTATTATCCATGCGCCCTATACATTTTGGTTGACTAGTTCTGTCTTCGAATCATCTTTGTGATTCCCCTAATATTTATCCAGCTTTTCACGATATTCTCTTTGTACCTCTGGTTTTTGCAAATTCTCTATTCTGACTCGCGTGTTTCGACTTTCTAGTCATTTTTCTTCTCCTCCATCCTTGACCTAGGTGTATTTTTGAAACTATAAGATAGTGATCCGTTCCGCATTCGAACCCCTTATAGCCCTTGTATCTTTTACAAGCCCTCTCAGTTTTTCGTCTGCGTCAATAAAGTCAATCATACTATGGCTTTCGCCTCTGCACCAAGTATACATGCGTATCATTTTGCGCCTAAACCAGGTGTCTGTAATAAACAAACCCTTTTCTAAGCACAAACTGATCAATTTATCCCCATGACCATTCGTTTTTGTGTGTCTGAAATGACCAAGGACTCTGTCAGTACCTTTGCGTTGCATAGCGACCCAACCGTTCATGTCTCCGAGTAATATAATTCTTTCGCCTGAATCACTTTTTTCTATTATATCGTTTAACGAGTCCCAGGGGGTGTCTTTTGCCTATATACTGTCACAATTAATAGGAGCGTAGATGTTACAATAAACAGTCTTCTGAATCCCACTTTCATTATAACCCATAATAATCTAGAAGATACACACTTATACATTTTGACATGCGCTTTAGCTCTCTCATTTAATATTAGACTAATTCCTTGACTAGCGTGTGATTCCTTATCTACTCCTGACCAGAGTTCGAGACCATTCTCCATCTAATTAATCTCACATCCCTTTTTTTTTGTTTCCGTTACGCACAAAATATCAAGCTTTCTTACGCGCATAGTATACCGAAATTCCTTGTCCTTTAGATCATTTACACCTATGGTATTCCAAACACCTGAAACCTTTCTGGGGAGACACGGCCCGTTAATGGAAGTTGCAGTCCTGTCATCCGAGGCTATATTATAGTTTGCATTATTCATTGTATAAATTATCCACCCAAGCAATAACTTCAAGCGAGAAAATGTTCCGTAAATGAAGTCATGTCTAAAAAAAGAGCTAATTCGTTATATAGTGGTTATCAATCCATAACGTCAGTCAAC
This sequence comes from Neuroterus valhalla, assembly GCA_011762715.2. Lineage (NCBI taxonomy): Eukaryota > Metazoa > Arthropoda > Insecta > Hymenoptera > Cynipidae > Neuroterus > Neuroterus valhalla. Next base: position 11,447 of record WSXT02221691.1, on the reverse strand, counting down.
ACCCAACATCAGTCATTTGAAGGAGGTAAAAGAAGAAGGTACAGAAGGGAAGAGGTAGAAACAAATGAAGCAAAGAAAAAAGAGTTATTATTGGTACAGTTGAACACTGAGAAGGGTACTAGTCTCCTGCACTTTGGTCATTTAGGAAGAGTAGATCAGGCTCTGTCCCGCTACATTGTTGTCCATCAAAATAAATCAATTTTCACTGAATAAAATTTCGGGGAAACTAAGGGACAAAAATAAGGTACTCATCCTTTTCACACAAAAATTATAAAAACACCTTTCAACAAAACTGCAAACGAAAAAGATACGAAAAATATGTATTTTGTATAAATCAATTCAGATTCATGAAAGAAAAGCATGAATTAACAAGGCAAATATAAGGTACTCATCCTCGTGTAATGATGTAGATTTGCCGACTAGAGATTCTTCAACATTGGGATTTGACACTTTTTCAACAAAAAACATTGGAAAAGCACATTTCATAAAGAATCGGAAAAATTAACGCGTAATGAGGAGACCGATATAAGCATGTGCTTGCTATCAAGTTTTTGAGTCGGACCCTATGAAGAAAGAGCCCTCTTGACAATATTATTGGAGACGGCTCGCCATTTCATAAGAAAGAAAAATCTTTAGAAATTCCTAATTAACTATCGACAAGCGAACTAGTTGAACTTCATTCAAAATGATTTGAATTCATCAAGGAAGAGCATGAATTTACAAGGAAAATTTCCAAATGTAACTGCAAAATTGATGAATTTTCAACGAAAAACAATTCATCTACTTAATAAAATTCAAGGGATATTTGAAGGGCAAATATATGGTACTCATCCTTGTGAAATGGTGTAGATTTTTCCGATTAAAGACTCTTCTTCATTGGGATTTGCAACTTCTTCACAAAAACATGGTACAAAGACATTCCATCAAAAATCGGAAAAATGGACGCGTGCTAAGGAGAGTGATATAAGCATGTATTTGCTATCAAGTCTTTGAGTCGACTGACGCCATGAAGAAAGGGCCTTCTTGACAATGTTATTAGAGACGGTTTGACATTTGATCGAAAAAAAAATTTTTGGAAATTCCTACATAACTGTCGACAACCGAACTTGGTGGAACACTTTTCAAAATTATTTAGATTCATTAAAGAAAGCATGGATTTACAAGGAAAATTTCCAAGTGTAACTGCGGAAAATGCATATTTCCAAGAAAAAAAAAACAATTCACCTACTATATTTTTATATAGTAGGTGAATTGTTGGTGAAATGTGTTTGTCCAATGTTTTGTGTGAGAAAGTCGCAAATCCCAATGTCGAAGAATCTCTAGTCGGCAAATATACACCATTACGCGAGGATGAGTACCTCATATTTGACCTTTTGAATAGCCCTTGAAAACATTTCATAAACAATCGGAAAAATTAACGCGTAATAAGGAGATCGATATAAGCATGTGTTTGCTATCAAGTCTTCTGAGTCACAAAATGGAAGTCAACAAAAGAAAACCTCCTCATAGACTCTAAACCTAATAACGCAACTGATACTCTGTGTAGTTATTTCTATAATTTTACATTTTGCACATAGGCTATCTATACTTCAATTTTGTATGCTCGGATGAGGACTGTTGACGAACAGTCGAAACGTCAATTATGAATTGAGAGACCTCTCATTTCCAAAGAATAAACTTCTAAGGGTCCAGTTATAAACTTCTAATTTATTATCTCCAACTGAATATATTTTAATCCACGTTTGACGCAGTTCATGCATGCACCTACCGTATAAGGAATAGTAGGACGAACAGGGAATGTGGCGATTGCAGCGTTTCGAATTATTGTAGGTGCCTGTGATGGCACCCCAACAGATTCTATATTCAATTCTGCAAAACAGCATTATGTAAGTACCTCTATTGATAGGTCGATAAGATACATGCTGGTTTACAAAGTGATCCAATCATCGCTCCACGGATACAACACGACAACAAAGGTAAAAATAAGACGCTCGCATGGGGGTATCTCCTTCTCTGTGATTACTCGTCACCGATGATTTAATTTGTAGACTAAATGAATCAGGTAAATACACACAAGGTTATATGGATGGCCACGTTGTAGAACTCATACAAAATGCTCTCAATATAGTTGAAGGATGGTGCAACGACTGTGGTCAGTCTGTTAACCCAGATAAAACGAAACTCATGGTATGTGCTAGGCGCAGGGAACTGCCTAATCTCAAGAAACCTGAGTTGAATGGCACGAATCCTCTGTTCCTTCACATCAGTTGAGTATTCAGGTGTCATATTTGATCTTAAACTAACCTGGAAACTACATGTGGATTCGGCGGTAAAAAAGCCATAGCAGCCTTTGAAGCGTGTAAAGGTGCGATTGAGACAAGTTGCGGACTTAGACCTGAGATAGTTTATTACTTATAAACGGTAATTATATGATCGATTATAGCATATGCCTCATTGACATGGGTGCCAAGAACCAGTTAAGTTTACTCTAGTAATCAACTGGAAAGCTCTCGAAGTGCTCTTCGTTTGGCAATATCGGAGCAACGAGGAGAACTCTAACAGCAGCATTAATCTCTATTTTGGGTAGACCATCACTACGCCTTATAATTAGGCGAGGGCTGCAGTAGATGCATACAGACTTTCTCTAAAAGGAAGAATAATAAATGTCAAGTTTATTGAGCTGCATGATTTTGAGGAGAACTTCGGCGGGGATGAAATCCTCTCCATGGACTCTGATAGAGTGCCAAAAGAATACTCATTCATGAATCACTTCAAGATGGTTCTCACAATAAGAGGAAGATCGGCATGAGGAACAGGAAATGAATAATTTATTTACAACGTAAGGATTTAGATCCAGGGTAGGTATATAAGGAATGACACCTAGTGAAGGGATAAAATCGCTTAGGTATGTTCTCTATCGTATTTTAAGCTAAAATTGTGTCTATCAAGGTTTGTACAGAGAAGATTTGTAATCTTGCGTTGAAAATGAGATGTGATCTTTGAAAAAGGTCCCATCCAAACTTCGCTGAAACTGCCTTCAAAACTTCTCAGGGGTCGGGAAGAAACTGGGTCATCCTGATCTGGGTTCCTGGGCACGAAAATGTTAAAGGTAACGAAAGAACTGGCATGCTTGCGAAAAGTGTCTCAATTTTCGCTAAAAAAGCCCTAAATGGACTTGAGCCGTACTGCAAAGCCTTGTGCGCATAAGCTACGCATGCCACTATAAGGTGGGTTTCGAAAGATCACATTATGTATTAGGAGTACAGCTAAAAGAATGATACACTCTAAGAGGTTTATAAGAGAACCATGTTCAGGAAAGTTCAAAGAACTCGTAAACTTGGAGAAGAATCGAATCAAAGTAGTGGTAAAAATGCTAACGGTTCCACTACTGCTTGAAGAAGCAACTGTCTAAAATAAAAATTGACAGAGACCCACGCTGTCGAAAATGTTGATATTGTGAAGAAACAGCGCGCCACATCCTTTCTGAGTGTATTGTGCTAGTAAACCTCAAAGTGAAACTTCAGTGCTATGATACTCAAGTGTCCCTGCCCATTTGCAACAATAATAATAACAGTGTCCATTGTTATGCCGACCATACCACGCAGAAAGCGCCTCATCAAGGTCGTAAGCGCGGAGCCGGTTTCCCATCTAGTGCACCTAACTGCGTGATTTTGAACGACGCTTTCACCCTGGACTCGATTTACTTCACACTGCTCAAAATCTACCCTATAATTGAAACTACTGACACTGCTCAAAGGACCAAATGTTGCATTTTCGGAACAATAATTTTCCGGATCTGGCAGTGCTGGGCAAATGCATTCAAAAAGGACAGTGCGCTCGGGGAGGTTGAGTACACCAACAGCACGGAAGAAAATTATGGCGATGATTCCTGAACAGTTCTTTCAACTCGTAAGAAGTCTAAGTCCTGCTTGTTCTTCAAGAACTGAAATTTTCTTCATTGAATTATCTCTGGTACAAGATATTTTTACAATAGGGTAGAAAAATGAAATGTAAAATCGATTTATTGATTCAATCACTATCCAAAATTTTGGCGTTGTCAGAAATCTTAGTCATAGAAACATCCAAATATATGCCGCATTCAGAATTCAACTGCCTATCATACATGATAAACAGCAAAACAACTATTTTTCTGCATAAGTGAAAATAACTCTTTCTTATGTAATAGGATCAAACAAATTTAGATACTCTAAAAATGTTATCAATATTCATTCACTTCACTTGAACCAGTACCAAAAGCAGCACCATCTTGTGAGGCCATGATATCATTATACATTACTACTTTTCTCCAAGTTAATCTCCATTTTTAAATTTTATTAATACAAAACCTTACAGATATATTATTCATAGGTTCAATTATGTTTTCATCACAATAAAATATGAAGAAAAGGTAGCACACAGTTCGCTTTCATAAGAATTTAACGATTTTCCAATTTGTTGAAAAGAAATGGAGTAAATGGAGGTCTCGACATGAAAAACCTCCGTAGAAGCCTCTCAATATATTTTTTTTCATTTGGCAAAACTAGGGCATCATTCTCTCAATGAAAGAAAAAATTTTCAAATTCAAGGTCTTATTAATTCTAAAAAAACGGATATTATTGAGGAGCTTTATACCTACGCTAAGTCAACCAAGTTGACTGGAACTCAGATTAGTCACCTGGAAACAGCTAAAGGTAAACGAATAGAGGGACTTATCCAAATATGTAGATTCTACGTTATTATTTTGAATAGCAGCAGAACAGTACTAACTCATTTTACTACATACTACTTGATACATACTTCTTCATTCTACGCATCCAATTTATCTTCTCACATGACTCACACTTTTTATGAAAGTAAATTTACCTCTCTGGTCGATCAACTTCTGGTTTATCCATATAATATCTAATAAATGCTCTCTCTGCATCTTCACGTTCTTGTAGTGAAATAACTCCACCACCATTTAGAGTTTCGACATTCGGTAGTCTGCCCATCAGCAATTGTCTTCTTTCATGTTCCGTATACTCTTGAGGACTCTGCACGGAAAAAGACCTTTGATTAAGAATATACTATTATTACATAAGACTTACTTCCCATAATAATTGAAGTCGATTACAAGCTCTGTCAGTTCGTGTTCTTCTGATTTAATTGTATGAAAATCGAACAGAGTGAGAAAGACGTGCTGGATAAGCAGTACGAAGATCTAGGGAATTGGAGTTATTCAAAGACACTATGAACTTTTATTTTCAAAAAATACTAGAATACTGCAATCACAGAAATGAAGAAAGGCCTATCATAACTCGCAAATTATCAATCATAACGAAATACGCGAGAAATGTATGAGGATTTTTAGGCAGAGAGAATGAAAGAAAGTTGGGATGGATCCTGATTCTAGGTGGACAAAATTACTGATGCGATATCTATTTTACAAAAAAAATTAAAGTACTCAACGCTTTAGTTTTGAGGTCACTGAATCGATTTTTGACGATGTTCTTGCTTTTTGATTGATAATAAGGGGCGGGGGAAGGGGGAGAGGTGAAATTCCATGCTTTGTTTCAAACATATCGATTCCTAGGTTTTTAAGGTCCCTAAATCAGTTTTGGTCAATATTTTTGCTATTTGAACAATAATGTAGGATAAGGGTGGTGAGAAACGGATAGACATCTAATCTTAGCTATAAACTTTTAACTTTCACAGGCTTATTCATTAGCATGTTGGTGTAAGTAATTAGAGTCACTTTGGATAGTCCAAGCTGGCCCTTTTCTTCTGACTCCATTTCATGTTGATGAAAAAAGATTTCAGTTTTACTTATCAGATGCAGGTGTCAATTAATAGTCGGATTCGAAAAGTTATAAACAATGCACATGATGACCTGATAAAAACGATGAACTTAACTAGAGCAACGAAGAAACATTGAATAATAAACTTAGATAAGGTTTTTATCCAGGATATGCTTAAAGACTGCGCTTTATTCTGAAACCACATTTTTGTAGGCCGTAGATGTTTGGTCGAGGTTTCAATGGCAACGAATGCGTGTGACCTGCATTTTAGTGGATTCAATATATTCAATTTTCTTACCTTTGTCCACCTAGATACGGAATCTATCGCACTAAGCAGCGTTTAAAAGCTCCCTAAAATGAAGTTTATCTAAAATAACGCTAGGAGCAAGAGTTCCATCACAGGATAATATATATTAGATATTTCACTCCATGTATACCCTTTCCAGGTTTTCACATATCTATACTCCACCCTCCCATAGGAGATCGACGGACAATGAACCCTTTTCCTTTACTCCCTCCCGAATTCCCCAATAACCCTAACTCTCATAATGGGCCTCCATGCAACGCCTGACAATCTCAATCATGTAGGATTTCTAGATCTCTGAAGGCCCTACCGTCTACAGGCGGGTTTTTTTATTCAAAACACTCGCATTCGCCTGAAGATTTGGTAAGAGGAGTGCAAAACTGCAGAAAACCAAAACTCATGAGCGCAGTCGATTACCAACAGTGGGGCCAACTCCCGAAAAGCTGGCCAAAATACCAAAAATAAATTTCCCATTTCAAAGATCGGAATAGGTGGCTTTTGTAGAGGAAGAGTCAAGGTTTCAGAATCTGCAACGTAGAGGTCCCCATCCCTATTTCCTGTCATTTTATGACAGTTTGAATGTGGCCTTCGTTCCGTAAACACCTGACGGTTTCGTAGGGCAAAAACTGGTTCTGTACTCCGGAATTTACAGAAACTCATAGAATCAAGATTTTTTAATTCTAAAAAATGGATTCATCTGCTAGCGGTAAGTACTATTTGAATAAAAATCACTAGTATAATAGTCACAGTATTACTATTTGAAAAAAATTACCGATTTATGTGGAAAAATTAGATAAAATTTAATCAAATGAAGCAAACATTTAAGGAAAAGTTGAGTTGCCGGGCTCTGCCGCCCTTCCGGACCCATCAGATCTTGTAAAGTATACTGTCAGTTAATGAAATCAAGAAGAAAATCTTGCATGTATCTGCTTCTGAGATTTTTATTGAATTTTTTATAGAAAAAAATCCAAGATTTCAATTTTTCCGACGTGTAATGTGCCGACTGGCTTCAATCAGGGGCGGATATGTTACAATTATGTTCATAATTTATTCACGCAAATATTTTTTCTTTGGTTCTTATATATAATAAAAAAACAAATAATTATAAAATTAAAAACATTTTGTTCTTGATTTTGCTCTGACAAAGTCATTTATTAAATCATCAAAATGAATCGATCGAAGTAAATCAACTTCAGTGCTTAAACTTGTTAATGCGGATAACAGTAAGTATATGTTATGATATACCTACTATGGTCTAAACTCTGAACGCACTTTCTTTTGTTATCTTATTTTCAAAGAAGGTGTAAATTATCTCAATCTTTCCATATTACTTTCGTACATCAATTTGGATTAATGCATCATGCGTGTGCAAAATTAAATTATTTTCATTCGAAGAGCTCGCAGGGTCCTCCCAATGTTGGGGCCCGGAGCTACAGCCTCTGCTAGCCCCTCCGTTGATTCGCTCCTGGCTTCAATAGAATGAGCGGAGCTGCATAATCGTGAGTAGTTTGCTTGAGATAGCCCGTAATCTGGATGTGACATTTTATTGTCGATGAGTTCATTAACGCCGAATCACGTGGATTCGGAATTTCAAAATGGCGCGCCTAATTTTAGATACCATAATTATCGTTAATATTCATAGAAGTTAATGTTAAACTATTGTCTGTTTTAATTTCTTTTAGCATACCTATAGTTGATTTAATTTGAATTAAAAGATAAGACATTATATTGAATCACTCCTCAATTTTTTCTCAAGTGTAGTCTGCCATATTGGATCCGCTATTTTGTTTTTGAAATTTTTGGTAACGGATTCGTAATCAGCGACCTCAAAAACCCCCGTACACTAATTTTGAAAAGAATCAAAGATATATTCAGTATACTAGTCCGCCATATTGGATCTGCCATTTTGTTATCGAAATATTTGACACCAGATTCGTAGTCAGCGACCTCAAAAACCTCCTTACACCAATTTTGAGAAGGATTAAAAATGTATTCAGCATACTAGTCCGCCATTTTTTATTTGAAATTTTTGACATTGTATTCGTAATCAGCGACCTCGAAAATCCCCTCACACCAATTCAAGAAGCATGAAAAATTTATTTAGCATACTCGCCCACTATATTGGATCCGCATCAAATGCCTACACCGATCCTCGGGGTCAAATCTCCCGCTCGACAGTAGTTAAACGTGGTGCAAACACGACTAACGAGAATCCCGGAGGTTAACCACCCGAGCGCTAACCGCGCCCGTTCATCCGAATAGAGTAGAACTAGGACGTCAAGCATGTCGGAGCAGGTGTTTGTATCTGCTTTGGAGAACCTCTTTTACTGATGTTGTATCCTGAATGCGGCTTTCAGGCACGCCCAGGTATTTGTAGGTTGCTCTGGCGCTACGTTGTCTGATAGCAATTCCGTCCACAAGCCCAGGGTCCATATCTATACCTGCTATTCGTCCACGTTGATGGTGTGTAGAAGTGATTTCCTTCCACCAAAATTTCCTTATATAATCTGGAACAGCAGCAGCAGAGAAGTTCTTCGTCACCCTTAATACTTTCTTCACCTCCTCAGCAGTGATTGGTGGGTATCCCTCTCGGATATTATGAGGTTATTCCACAGCTCCTTGGAACGTATGATATTCTTGGTCCCTTTATCCAATGGATGTTTTACTTCATAAATCTCTCTTCAAAATGTCTCGATTCCGTCGGACTTTGGTGGGTTTTTGACCAAAACAGGGGGATCGCTGAAGAGGCGTGATGGGTCAGCGAGAAACTTTCGATTCTCCCGGACTTATTCCTTCCTCTTCTTTATTTTCCTTCATGCCGTAAAAGGCTTACCAGATTTTATATAGTTCATCACATACTGCATACGGGACGCGTTTTTTCTTGCCTAAACAATTTTCTTGTCCGATTGATGCAGCCTCTTTTTAGTCTTTTCATCGATCGTTGATTTGGAACTCCAATTTGAATCTGCTGCAGCTCTTATTGCATCATAAACTGAACAAGTGATGGTCCAGATTGTTGATGTTGATGTTAATATTTCTCATTCTCCTGAAATCGCCATTCTTTCTTGAGGGATGCCTTGTTTCAGCAGTTGGTACTAATGTTTGTCTTGTTCTTGCAGCGGCTAAAGAAGTGTTCCACGTACATCTCTTGTTCACGAAAGGTTTACGTCACGGTTCCTTTTCACTAGCTGTAGAAGGTGCGAGAGCTCTGGGTATTTCTGTTACCACAAAGTGTGCAGGTGCGTCATGTAACCTTTGCGATTAGGAACAGTACTGGCATTGTCATCATAATCTTTAGGTAGATCCGTCCATGAAGAACGTCGATTGTTCTGTCGGTTCGTCATCGTCTTTTCATAGAATTCAGGACCCTGAACTCTAGAACGATTGGCAATACTTGCCGAACCATTGTAGGGTGCTCTGCGCGTTTGATAATTTCGAACCGCATTTACAACTGGATTCGAGTATCGAGTTTCCATAGTTATTCCCACAAGGAGCAAGGTAAGGGATTGTCAACCTCCGCAGAGCCCCGCATGCGGAGGTAACTTCTGCTATAGGAGCGTATACTCTGGGAGGTGACGTGATATCCTAGAGACACCGTTTACGACACCACTCCCTGGTGCCACCCAGCCTTCAGCAAGGTTGTTCACCTCTAGCTTAGGAGTTTTTCCTTCGGGACCCTTCCCAGACGATTGTCCGCGACTGCTCATTAGCTTTTGTAAGCATATGTACAGTTTATTGTCTGAAAGAAGCTTTTAATTTGACAAATATTGTTAATGGAAATCAGGTTATCGAATTTCGAAGTTTTTTACATAAATTACTCTCCGAAAAGAGTTCTATAGTGGAAGTTCTATTGAATATATTTTTTTCTTATTGAGATTCATGGATAAATCTGAGAGTACATATACCGGATGATTCTTTTAACTTGAAATTTTCAAATATTTCGGGAAATAGGCACTCTATGAAAAAATGGTATGAATCGAAATTTAATCACTCTGAGAGGCACATACGCTGATGTTAAAATCGTTTCCCCCATACCGCCCTCTGGGGGTGGGGGCAAGTTCGAAATCTTAAATGGGGACCCCTTGTTTTTTATTGCATTTTCGGATTCTAAGGATAAAAATGCGTATGATTAGTCTAAAAAATTTTTCTAGTTTCACGATATATGGCGCTGTGATTTTCATTTAACTGTTACTAAAAATGCACGCTCACGATTCTGCAATACTCGAAATTAGTCGTAAAACAAACTTTTCCTATTTTCAATTACTTAATTTTCGATTACTTCTCAGAAAAATACTTTTAAGGTAACCGCGGAACAGCGACGTGGACGTAGCAGTTTTCTGTTCCCTGCGGGGTGCTTATTTACCGTGAGTCCCCTTGCATCTCATGAACATGTTCCGTGGGAAACCTTTACTTTGAAAAAATATATATTTGGGACCGTTTTGAAATTTTTTCAAATATTTGATTATGTTAAAGAATAATGTTTAAGCTTCAATTCAGGCCATCTGAGAAGTATTAGGCGCGTCTGGTCCCGTCGACACAATCCTCAAAACGCGTGACTCAGGTCTGAAGTTGCAGAATTGTCCTTTTTATTCGTGATCTGATTGGATGAATTTGATTGCCGTCGTCAGGCTTGCCAATAGCTCGAGGTATATCGAACGAAAACATGTCTGAATGCCGGGAGTTTCAAACTCTGTTTATAGAACGTAGATCACTGCCACCACAGATCCAAAATCATTCTACCTACTAACGCCCTATACATGTTTTTGGCCCAATTAGAAAAAAGTGAATTCCGTGTGATGATTCGTCAAGGGGATTAAATATATAATTCAATAAAAGTGTAACAATAATGGAAATAAATTATTACAATATTTAATTTGTTATATATTATTCGATGAATAATTTAATTATTAAAGAAATCAAAAATTCATATGAAATTCATTATATGATATACAAATATCAGAAGAATGAAAGTTCCTCAATCGACATTATGACAGCCGTGTATGATTGAACATGAATAACAATTTATATACATGCATTTCCTTATAATTTTATAGTCCATATATTTAATATACCTTTAGTTGTAATGTCTCATCATGGGCAGACATGGAATCACGAGTTTCGAGTAGAAATTATTCAACTCATACTTATTCAAAATTTGCAATAATGCATTACAATTACTGTTCAGATTTGAATAAAAATGATTATTGTGATTATATATGGTTGGGAAATATTAATAGTAGAAAAAAATAATTGCTATTCTTATTATGAAAAATTAAAACATCATATTTGAAATGCTAAGGAAATAAAAAAAATTAATATACAAATATTTAACTTGAGATTAGATGAGAAAGATCTGATTTCGATTG
>WSXT02221680.1:0-16883 GCA_011762715.2 Neuroterus valhalla | reverse complement strand
TATGGAGTGAAGTTTCAAAGATTTGAAAACTCCAATAAGACCTCATCATGTAAAAAAGTGATAAATAGTGACTGTTTTTTCAAAAAAATGAGTAAAAAGTGACTTAGGAACAGAAAGTGACTGAAAGTGACTTAAGTGACTGAGGGGCAGCCCTGTTTATGTCGAAAACCTGATGCGACGAGGTAAAATGAACTTCAGATTCGATTTTAGCGACCCAGAAAACGTATTATATAGATGGTCCGGTACTTAGCCCATCATTATTCTTTTCATTTCAGGGTGTGTTCAAAAAATTTTTGAGGTTATGTCGAAAACCTGACGTGCTGGAGGTTTTTGGATTTCGGATCCAGTATCAGCGACCCTAAAAACATATAGTCAACATGGTCTGATCTCTAGATCCAAAAATCGTTTTTTTTCGTGTGGCTGTGTTATTAATATAAACGCTTGAAAGTCGACCAGAAACAATGTCATTTTTGACAAGAAAGACGGGGAGCAGCCTGGAATTTTTTTTCAAAGTTTGTGTAGCTAGCCTGACTTAATCCAAGCCTACTGTGATATATTTTATACATACACATTTTGTAAATTCAAATTGAAAAGTCTTAACTTCGTAACAGATTCACAGGAGGAACAGAATTTGAAGTTTTGTTGCAAGTAAAATTCGAGTTGGTTAAGGCCATGTTAAACTTACCCGATTCCTACCTTACCGACATCTTTTTTCCGCAACAACTCACGTCTGCACCGAAATAGATATCGAGTTGATATTTTGAGAAAAGCCTTAGAAAACAATAAACTACGTTTGTATACAACATTTTGTTCAACATTAAAAAAAAAATTTTTTTTGCTATTTTTTTTCCCAAAATTTTGAACCAAATGTTGTGTACAAACGTAGTTTATCGTTGTCTAAGGCTTTTCTCAAAATATCAACTCGATATCTATTTAGGTGGGGACGTGAGTTGTTGCAAAAAAATGGATTATTTGGGTCACGTGACCCAAATGTTTCACGTGAAACAAAAGAAGATACAAAACAGTTGACATAGCGATTGTACTTAGTTTTTTGGCAAACTTAATCCACATGAAGGTAATTCCTGTTACGGATAAATTTTATCGCAAAATCGATGTGAAGATTACACTTTGTTTCTACTGCGTCAATTTCTTTGCAGATAGATTTCGTCAAAGTACCTAATTTTTAATGAAAGATCTCTTCCATAAATTTTCTCGTTTTGCGTTGTCGTGTAAATTAGCGGACGTGTATAACGACTATGATCGCCTGCTCTTGTATGCGCCAGTACTCGTTAATGATAATGTATGCTTGTGATTGCCTATACGTTGATATGTTCATAAGAGAGGACGCAACTGCACTGCAAATAAATCATATCAATCACCAGTAGATGATAATGAGAATGGTAGGACGTGCGGCATTTTCGAGGATAATAGGAATAATGGATACACTTCGGAATACCAATTTGACATCGTTGCTTCCGTGTTATTCGAGAATCCCGAAGTTGTAATGGAATTCTGGCTAGGATCATTCTAAATTATCACGCACCAGGGACGTTAAGTTGCCTTTGCGTGCTACCACTGGAATTAGCTCCTGGAAATTACATTCACTGTGTTCGAATTGAAAATTTATAAATCTAGGGTAGTTTTACGAGTACTCTAAGTACCGCTCTTTAGGGCGATTGGGCTTAAGAGTAGGTGTCATCTATTAACTTTAATTCATCCTTAAAACCAAGGAACACTTGTTCACACGGAGAGAAATTTTCATTGTATTCGTAACAAGACCGCATTTGTATGATCCTTTCCTTTACGCCCCACATTAAAGTATGTTCAGCACTTCAAGATTTTCCCTGTTCCGGCAATAGTATTCTTTTCCTTTCTATGCTACATGAATATTCAGTTTTATGGAAAAATAATATTTTTATCTATGCTAGTAAACCGCCCATCATGGAAGCCTGCTGCACGGCAGCTGCGTTGCACGACGCCATTCGATGCCGATCGTCATTCGTCATTCGACGCCATTCGACGTACGTTCATTCTTCTATGCATGCATCGTGCGTTTCGTTTTGAGTGCAATACAATTTTGAAATATCTGCTGTTCAGTTTGCATGATTGGGAGGAGCTCTGAAGTGCGTGACAGTTAGAAGAGCTCATCGATGTCATGAAAGGTAAGGTTAGGTTCAATACGCATAACTTTGTTGACTTGATTTTGGAACATAACCTAAATTGGCGTCTCACATTAAAAAAACGCTCTTCAGCATTTATTCGTGGCTTCTCGCTCACTAAGTTTTCTGCAACATGTTATTAATAAACAAGAAACCCACAATTTCAGAACATGGAATGAAAATTGAGCAAGTTTTGAAAATTAGCGTGGAAGTAGGGAAGGAAATCTTTCCACAGTACTGGAAGTGAACGTTCAAAACGAGTCGCAAGAAATCGAAGAAAATTTGAATTATATTTTCATTTTAATTTAAAAATCTAATTATTGCTTACACAAATTTAAGTAGTTCTTGCAACAAAGATTTTTATTTCATATTAACAGACTATGAATGTAAGATTTTCATTTTCTCTCTGTTTAGATAACAAAATTTTATCTTGACGAGATTGGAAAGTAACAAAAACACCACCCTTCAAAAGCAGTCGGTCATCAACTCTCTCGTCCACAGAGCTGTCTCCATAACAGATAAAGATCATTTACAGGGAGGATAGAAAAAGTTAAATAAGCTCTAATGCAAAGCGAGTACATAAATGAACAAATTGAAAGAGCAACCAGGAAATACACTAGAAAAAACAAGACACACCAACCAACCAAAGAAAGAGAGAGAAAAGCGACCACCATCTTACCCTGCATCCAAGGTATCACAAAACAAATAGGGAGAATTCTCAAAAAACAAAACATTCAAACCATAATTGAACCACCTGCGAAAATAGGGCAACTTCTAAACAACCCGGAAGACAAAAAGGCACCATTCAGTGATCTAGGAGTATGTGAAGTCCCTTGCTCTTGTGGCAAAGTCTAGATTGGAGAAACAAATCAGCGCTAGGTGAGCATCACATCGAAACAGGACATAGCATTTCATTTGACAAAGCAACCGTCATCGCAAAAACAATAAATATTCTTCTAAGAAGGCATAGAGAAGCAATCGAAATCTTAAAACATCCTAATAACATGAATAGGGGCAATGAATGTAATACCAACCCGATTTGTCTTTCCGTCCGCCCGGGTTTTAAAAAAAAATTGATTGGTAAATCGGGTTCGACCAGTTCCCACAGTGGGTTCTTCGACCAATCACAGGCATCGTTGAGAGCATACATAATAGCAACATAAACTGAAACCATAGTTTAAGCCCAGTCCTGAAGATGCAAGCTGCAACGTTCACGAACGTCGACAAAATTTGTAGTTTTGTACACGGTCAAAACCTTAAACACCTTATTTGATCAATTATAGGATTGTCATGCATTTCTCCAAGTGAGTGTATGCAGCTGCTAGAAAATGGTTGAAAAAGTCGAGTACTGATCAAAGGAAATTTCTTCTAATTATTTTTTTCTATGTAGAATTTGTTCTAAGATTCTCATACTAGTTAACCCGATGAGCTATAACGGAAGACTTTGTTTACCATACGCAAACCATAAAATCTACTGCATCGACCGATTCAACTAACCAAATCCTCGAAACATATTTTTAAGTCATCAAGACAAGATGGAAATTTATTCAATCAAGAAATTAAATCCCACTTTCTGTGAAAAAGGGCCGATTTGTCCCCTCCGCTAAGGCCCGAACTCGCGACCTCTTGTTATTCATACGAGTATGAGAGGAAGCAATTTACCAAATTCCTAAAAACAATAAATATAATAAAGATATTACTCTTGAAAGCAAAAGGGACCTTTCTATGAAGAAATACCCATGCGAAACTTAAAGCTACACTTTTCATAAACCAAACTTGTGGTGATTGTATTTTTAATCCAGAAGCGATCAATTACGCATCCAAGATTTGAAAAAAATATACATCGAACTCTAATCGATAGTATATTCTTTAGCGTAGCATCATGTAATTGATCCATCAGGTTTTACAGTTCAGGATCATTAATCATGTTCCTTCAAAAGGTAATTGATCAAGATCTGTATATGGACATTCTCAGTCTTATAACAATGCTTCTCGGATTATTTTCTCGGATCCAAAACGAATGTTCTGTTTCTCTGAAATGACGGATTATGCGATTTTCAGGAACGAACAGAGTTATTGAACATTAAATATTCCATAAGAATGGGAAGATGAATCGATCGAAGTGGCTATGCGCATTCGGGTTTCCGGTTCTTTAGGGTTATGGTATCGATTCATCTTCGACCTTCGATCTAAATTCATAGAATCAAATCCTGAGTGTAAGAAATGGGACAAAAAATGGAGCTATTGATTTATTTCTCTTGATCGTATTAGTAACCTATTAGGCATTTTATCTTATTTCGATAATTGATTAATGGTTTGAGTTTCAGAATGCTACGTGCCAGGAATAT
Source organism: Neuroterus valhalla (assembly GCA_011762715.2). Lineage (NCBI taxonomy): Eukaryota > Metazoa > Arthropoda > Insecta > Hymenoptera > Cynipidae > Neuroterus > Neuroterus valhalla. The sequence goes on along the minus strand of WSXT02221680.1, from coordinate 12,376 downwards.
ACTAGCGATTTTAATATAGATTTTGATTTGTAAGTCCCTCGATTTTTATTCGATGTTTTCATAACATTTTTTACCTACTAAAGGAACTACAGCGCATATAGTGGCCGACTCTTCTAGTCCGTACAGGAAAAGTACAAAAAATTTAGGTTAGACATACCTTTTTTGTAAACAAATAGTCAGTTTTTAGCTTTTTCACGTGTACATCCCTAAAGATTCACGTACTCAAAATTTGACCGAACAAGTAGACATTTTTTGCAATATTAGCCTCATGAATTTATTTTATTTGTATGACGAAGTTCAAATCGAAAAACTAACATGTTAGAGATCACAAATACCAACTGAAATAATCATGCTTATATGACAGACGGCAGTAGCTGCGTGGTAACTTCCGATTTGGGCGGGATCTCGAACGTCAAGCATGAACGGGCGCGGTTAGCGCTCGGGTGGGTGACTGTTCAGGATTCTCGCTTAGTCGTGCTTTCACCATGTTTAATTACTGTCGAGCGGGAGATTTAAAACCGTGGATCGGTGTAGGCATTCGATGCTATCGAATGCCTGCATCTAAACTCGTCTGTCGATAATCGACTGCGCTTAGGAGTTTTGGTTTTCTGCAGTTTTCCTCTCCTCTGACCAAATGTTCAGGTGAATGCGAGCGTTTTAAATTAAAAATCCGGCTGCAGACAGTAGGGGTTTCAAAGAATAAAAATGCCACAGGATTGAGTACGTCAGGCGTTGCTTGGAGGCCTATTATGAGAGTTGGGGTTATTGGGGATTTCGGGAAGGGATTTGAGTTGAAGGGTTCAATGTCTGGCGATCTCTTGTGGGAAGGGAACAATATAGATAAATGTAAAAACCTGGAAAGGGTATGCATGGAGTGATAAATCTAATCTAATCTAATCTAATCATGCTTATATGTCTGTCATTCGCTTTCTTAACAACTCCAAATCCTCTATAGTTCTAGCAAATTTGAGGTAATAATTTCATGATGACCGATTACGATTCAAGAAAATAAGTAGTATCTATCATTATTATTGGTAGTAAACCATTAAGCTAAATCCCATTTGGGGCAAGCGTAACTAGTTTAGTTCTAGTCTTTTTGGACTACTGGTGATCAATGATTTTATGTGAAAAGTTCGAGTAAGATATGTTTGTCCTCCACACATCCCTATCCTTGCATACATGTTTTACTTTGTTTACATTTCTACACCTCTTGATGCATCTTGCATAAAAACACTTGTTTTTTCAATAGTTGTCCAGATGTTTTCTGAACACTCCACAATTTTTATTCATAATTTTAAAATGTGACAAACATTTTGGATCTTTTATTGCAACCAGGCGTGGATTTACCTAAGGGGCAACATGGGCACTGCACCGGGGTGCCAAATTTCCAAGGGGGCAAATTTTGAAAGAAAAAAAAATAAGAAAAATAGTGATGAAAATACGGTCTCTGAGAAATAAAATCTTTTTTTAAAGATTGAATTCAGACATTAAATATATCATCGTGATTTAATATCAAATAAATTGCTTTGCTTTTATGATCACTTCGACAAAAAGGCGGAATTTTTCATTTTTGCCCAGGGGCGGCAAATTCCTGAATCCACCTCTGATTGCAACTGACAGTTCTTGATACACTACACCAAGCTTCTTTAAAGGAACAGGAGATCTGTGGTTTATATTTAACGAAATGTAAACTGAGACAGAAGAGTTAATTCTTCACAATACCTGAAGAGGCTTGTACGCTGAAAGCGAAACGTTTTTGCTCCAATAAAGAGTTTTCTCTTTTTATGTAAAAAGGACGAGAGGATCGACAAATTTATTTATCCATCTCTCATATCTGCACACACTGGTCGAACAATTTTTCTTACACTTTTGTCAAATAATGTTTTTTCTAGTTCACATGGTTTGTAAACACACACATTACTCACTTTTTCCATCAGCCTTGTACCGCACATATTCCACAGGACTTGCACGTAATCGCGTTCACTTTACTCCTATCAGTTGCTTGGTACGTCCAGGTCTTGTTTCCATACAGCTAGGAAGGTACAAGCACGGAATTATACAAGTCCATATATTGCTTCCAGAAGACAACCATTCGCTCCATACTTTTTCAAGACTTCCCAAAGTTTAGCTCTATCCACCTGGTCAAAAGCTTTTTCCAGATCGACGGGAGCACCGATAACTTTCTTGTTTACTATCCACCATTTTCCGTGATCTGTCTCGAAATGCGAATATCTGATCTGCATATGAACTAACTGGCATGAATCCACATAGAACTTCCTTCCTTCTGTTGTTTCCTGACCTTATTAATGAGTATTTTGGTGAAAATTTTATCACGGTTTTTGGGAGGCTGATTGCTTTATAGTTAGAACTGTCATCTTGATCACCTTTCCTCTAGTAGAGTGAGATGATGATTGAATTTCGTCAACCATTAGGAACTTCACTGTTCACAGCACACATTGGCACAGAAACAAGTATAATCCACCACGCTCAAGCATTCCAGCAGGGGTACTATCTGCATTAGCAATCTTAGGGGCAAAATTTATTATTTGCAACAAAAATGTTTTTTTGAGCTTCTTTTGTTGTGCTTCTTTTGATGTCACAGCAAAATTTCCGAAGTCAACGAAAAATTACTCTGTGGGACCAATACAATATTTTGTCGTCACGCTGACTTTTGAGGAAAACGCTAGAACATTTGTTGTTAATGTGGTGGAAATTATTTACTGGCAGTGAAAACTGAAAGCAGGGCGAAATTTTACTTTGTCTCAAGGTCATCTCCAAAGAAAACAATTGATTGGTCTAACAAAAGATATAAGTTGAGCTTAAAAAAATATTTTGGTCAAGCGAAACAGTGTTCTCAGTGCAGCCTTACTAGTCTTTGGTTCCCTAATTACGGATATAATGTCATTGAGATTAACGTATTTTTTTACGGGAAATACGTGTTAAACTTCATTCCACCTCTAAATATTATTTTTTTCAAGAAAAACGCATTCATTTTTTTGTGGATTCGAACGAATTTCCGGGCGTTTTGCATAAAAATTCGAAAAAAAATGTTTCTAATGCATTTTTGGACCACCTTAATGTACTCTCACAAACATATGTCGAACCGAAGGGCAAGAACCACTGCCAATCATCGCCGGAGCCACATGTGGCTCAGTTGCTCGCAGGTTGGACACCTCTGTTAAATAGAGACTAGATACAGATCTCTGTGAAGAAAGGACCGCCTTTCTTGCTCCGCTGGGATGCTAACGCAGGACCTCTCGTTATCCAGACGAGTGCTCTCCCAACTGAGTTACATTCTGGTCGGTCGATCCTTTTCTCACAGGAAGTATACGCTCTCTAGCTATACATATGTACACAATTTTATAATTCTATTCCAAGATTCCTATTTTAGTAAGCTTGACCAGTTGAGACATCAATGGACATTCCATTCTATTTCGTCTAAGTATAGGCTGTAGCCTATTTGAAAAAAAAAATTATCTTTATCCATAAGATTTTGTTCAAATAACAGAGAAGTTGGGGGAAAACATGGAATCGTCAATAGCTGATAAATCTATAGTACGGAGGCCTCCATCCAAAATCAACCGTGTCAAGTACTGCTTAACTTCAGCGATCGTGCAAGAAGCCTGAATCAATTTTAGGTGTCCAAGCGGACACAAGCATCAGATTTATGTTTGGAAAAGGCATTTTCGGCATGGTTTTAGGCTTTTCGTTCGATCATGAAAGTTAAGCAGTTCTTAACTCGGTTGCATTCGGATAGGAGTCATCGCACTATTTCTGTGCATGGTTTTATATAAAATATAGTTTTAAACGGCCAACGATTACTAAAAGTTAGAAAGAAATGATTACTTCAATTGAGTGTCTTATTAATAAGGCTCTAAATGAATGATGACTTATCGTGCGTGAGAGTATCAAGAAAGTAAAACGTTTTGTTATGTTCCAGAAATAAAAAATTGTAACAATCAGATATGTTAATTGAGGGTTTTAATTTATAACAATTATTATAAACATTTCAGGAAGCAAGTTTATGTTTAGTTCAACAACAATGGGCATAGCTTTTGCAGCAGTTAAATGAAAATCATGACGCTTGCCGACCTGAAAGATTTTTTATTAACAAGTACAAATTTTATACGATTTCCTCTAAAAAATGCCATTCTTCAACAACTGGATTGGACTAGTTGTATTTCTAAGTATTGGTATAATTAGTATATTAGTTCTAAGTATTAGTATTAGTTGATGCAGTTGTATTTCACGTGCATGATGATAAATGTTCAAAGTTACAAGTATTAATGAAAGTTATAGATTAAAGTTTCTTTTCAACGACATGATAATTAATTTGATGATGTATGATTGATTAATTGAATTCAACGGATTCATTTGAGACATTTTGATGATAAAAGTGATGATTTCCGGCGCGGTTTTCATAACAGATAAGCTATCGTGAAGAATAATTACGCTATCTCCTGTCCTCGGAAAAAAATATATATGCAGTTATCGGCCACTCTGCTGCTTCATATACATTCGTTTTTTAAATAAAAACAGACGGGAAGTATGAAGAATGAGATTAGGTGTTAATTAATTGAAGGCCGCTTTTATCATGAAGTTATAATCGAGAAATGAAACAGTTTTGCCGCCGATGGCAAATACCATGTATTGCTGATGAAATCCAATCTTTTACCTGTCATCATCATAGTATATTTCAGGAAACTATTTTATTTACCCAATAAAACGAAAAAAATTAATTCTCAACAAAGGAAATATAAATTTTCAATCCAAAAGTTGAATTAACAAAATAGTTGAATGATCAACACATTAATTTAACTTTTAAAAAAATGGATAAATTTTCAACGGAAAGGTTTAATTTTCTACCAACTATAGTTGAACTTTCAACGTACTCAAAGATGAATTTTTAACAAAAATTACTTTGGCAACCAAGATACATGAATTTTTATGAAAAAGGACAAATTTTCAATTCAGCAGTAAAATTTTTGACTATCAAAGATGACTTTAACGAAACAAATTAATTTTCAATCAACAAGATCAATTTATTACTAAAAGGAAGAATTTAAAATAAAGTAATAGATCTTTAAAAAAAAAGATGATGTTCAACCAACAAATGAAGTTTCGACCAAAAATATTGATTTGTTACCGAAAGATGAATTTGGTAAAAAATAAATTGTAATTTGTTGATAATTTTTCACAAAATCATTGAACTTTCAACAAAATGAATACATCATTCAAGTTTCAATCCACCAGTTGAATTTTCAACTTACTGAAGATGCATTGTTAACTAAAAAGGACGTTTTTAACCAAAAAATATGCATATTCATTCAAAAAGGAGGAAGTTTCAACACTAAAGTTGAATTTCCGACAAATGAATTGAACCTTCAACAAAAGAGATGATTTTCCATCATCAAATATGAATTAAAAAAAAACATTTGCAACCAAGATACATGATTTTTTAAAATGAAAATGGACAAATTTTCAATGCAGCAGTTGATTTTTTGAACATCAAAGGTGGCTTTGACAAGATAGTTGAATTTACAATGAAAAAGAATAATTTCTTACCTAAAAGACAAATTTCTAATAAATTAATCAGGTCTTTCAAAAAAAAAAAAAAAAATGATCAACCAACACATCAACTTTTGACCAAAAATATTGATTTCCTACCAAAAAATGAATTTGGCACAAAATAATTTGTAATTTGTAAATAAGTTCTCACCAAATCATTGAACTTTCAACAAATTGGATACATCATTCAAGTTTCAATCCACCAGTTGAATTTTCAACTTACTGAAGATGCATTGTTATCAAAAAAGTACGTTTTTAACCAAAATATATGCATATTCATTCAAGAAGGACAAAGTTTCAACCATAAAGTTGAATTTCCATCAAATGAATTGAACTTTCAACAAAATAGATGATTCTTAACCATAAAATATGAAATTTTAATAGAAAAATACATTTACAACCAAGATAATACATGATTTTTTTATGAAAAAGGACAAATTTTCAATGCAGAAGTTAAATTTTTGACCATCAGAGATGGCTTTGACAAGATAGTTGAATTTTCAAATAAAAAGATAATGAGAAAAATCGCGCGGTATAGGTCCCCCCTTCCCTTGCCTACCGAAGGCTTCGGCGAAAGCGTGTTCCCCCGAAGCACGATCGGTGCCGCCTGTACCGAATGAATGTGTGTGTGTGTGTGTATATCGGGACTTACTTGAGCAGTAACGTAGCGGAAGATTCCGGCACCCCTTTCTCGACTATTTTTACAGCGGCAATCGGCGGCAAATTCGAATGACAAAATAGTTGAATTTTCAAATAAACGGATTAATTTCTTACTTAAAGGACGATTTTTAAGAAAGTAATAGGTCTCTTATAAAAAAAAGATGTTGTTCAACCAAAAAATGAACCTTCGACCAAAAATATCGATTTGATACAAAAAGATGAATTGGGTACAAAATAATTTGTAATTTGTGGATAATTTGTCACAAAAAAATTCAACTTTCAACAAAATGGATACAAAATTTATACACAATCGGAAAAGTTTCAGTTTCAATTCACCAGCTAGGTTTTCAACTGAAGATGCATTGTTAACAAAAGAGTATTTTTTCAACCAAAAAATCTGTATATTCATTCAAAAAAGGACGAATTTTCAAGAACAAAGTTGAATTTCCAACAAATGAAATAAAGGTTCAACAAAACAGATGATTTTAATTTATGAAAGAAGAATTTTTCACAAAAAGTAAATTCGTAACGAAGAACCATTGAATTTTTGATCCAAAAAGACAAATTTTCAAGAAAATAATCAAACTTTCACAAAAAAGATACATTTTAACAAAAGAATTTAAGTTTCAATCCACAAGAAATATGAAATTTTATTCGAACAAAAACAACAACAACCATTTTTTTCATTACTTTGTAAGGAGGGAACAAAAGGCATTAATTTTCGAACAAATTGTTGAATTTTTATCCATAGCTACATATATTATTGAATTTTCAACAGCGGAATTTTAAACAAACCAAGAAAAATTTCCAACGAATACGATTGACGATTTACCAAAAGATGTATCTTCAACCAAACGTATAAATTTTTGACTTTTTTTACCTAAAAAAATCATTTTTCAATAAGAAGTTGAAAACTCTATTGTTTAAGTTGAAGGTAATAATTTCTAACCACTTGAATGTAATTGAAACAGACCTATTCTTTTTACTTTTCATAGTTAAAAAGTTGAATTTTCAACAAATCAGATTAATTTTCGACCGAAAAAGACGGATAAAACAAAAATGCATAAATTTCCTGTCAAATAGTCGGATTGGGAAGAAAGGAAAATGAATTCCAAAGTAATAAAGTAACTAATTCCAAAAAGTTGTTTGGAGAAATTATTATCACTCTATCTAGATTATCTAGAAAACAGGTTCTCCACATCAAAAATACGATTAAATTACAAGGGAAAAGTTATTCTCTACTTATTGTTAAATATTTCCAAAATCCTTCAAGTAGTCTAATTTCATACAAAATAATTAGGTGTTCAACAAAAAAAAAAGTTTTTAACAAAACGATGAATTTTAGAAGCGATTAATTTTTCTTCCTTATAGCGGATGTTTTTATTTCTAGTCGTAACAATATCAAATATTTTAAGAATGATTGGATCAAATATTTGTCAATTCGGAATTGAAGAAACATAGAAAATCAATATTTTGGAATTAGAGGTTTGGAAGCCGAACAATCATTAAAGGTTAACCTTTAATGAAATATATTAATTTTATTTCCAATAGTTGGAATTTTAATAAAAAAAGATTAATATTCAACAGACAAGTTCATTTTCAACACAGGAATTGTATGGTGTTTGGTTTACCATTTTTTCAACAAAAAACCCAAATTTTTGAAAATCCAGTTAAATTTTTGTCCATAAATGACGACCTTAACCAATTAGGTAACTTTTCAACTAAATGATTAAACTTGCAACAGAAAAGTTAAATTTATAACCTACTAGTGTAATTTTCGAAATACCAAAATGGGTTTCCATTTGGAAATTCGAGTTATCGAACAATGCATATTAATATTCAACCAAAAACAGTTTTATTCTCAAGTGAAGAAGTTTATTTACGACCAAAAAAAAGACCTGCACAAAATTATTGAGTAAAGAAATATTAATTGAACACAACGTAAAAGATAAATTTCAAACCAAATAGCTGAATACTAAACCCATAAAGATTGATTTTGCATAAAAAAATACGAACTTTCGATAAAATAGATTTATTATAAATTAAAAAAAAAAGAATTTTCAGTAAACCAGATTTATTCTCCACCCAAATTTTTGCAATTGAAAAAAAGAAAGATGATTCTCAATCAAAGAGGTGAACCTTAAAAAGAGGAACTTTTAACGAATATTTTGAAGTCTTTACCAAGCAGTTGGATTTTCATCAAAAAAAGACGACCACCAAATAGGTGATTCTCCAACAAAAAAATGAGTTTGCAAGAAAAAAGTATAATTTATAACCCAAGAGGACAAATTTCTAACATAAAGATTTAATTTTCGACCAAGGAAGATGTATTCGAAGAAGTAACTCATTTTTTACCGAAATGATCAGGCTTTCAACCAAACAGATGAATTTTAAACATATAAAGATTAATTTTCAATCGAAAAAATTCATTTTCTACCAAAACAGACGAATTTTTCGAAAATAGTTCAAAAACACATCGAAAAGATGAATGTGCATTGTTTAGAATGGTGTCTAAAATGGAGCTTAATATTCCCATAGTTAATTATAAATGATTCAAGGAGGGGACTAGAAGGGAACTTAAGAAAAAGATTATTTCAGTTTAAAATTCAACAATAGTTATGTAGAGTTTTGGCTTCCTTTTGAGGTAAAAGTTGCGATTCTTTTTTGATTGATAAATATTGATAGAACATTTCCGTACAAGGGGGAAAACAATTTCATAAAATGTCAAACTGACGTATACTAATAAACTGTCACATTGACATAATGGAGAAAAAGTGACGAGAAAAAAAACACGTAAGTATCGAGAAAAAACATGAATGCTTCAATGTGAACAAAATTGATGTATAAATAAATTGACAGTAGAATATTATACAGTTATTTAATATAAAATCGACTATGTTTAATATTATAAAACTTCAAAAAGAAATCAACTTGGACGATTCACTTTCATTAGGTTTGATGATAAATTTTCTAAAAATAGGTCACTGAGTCTTTTTTATATCAAGTAATGATACATGAATGAAAAAAGTCTGCCTCAAAGTCTGAGAAAGATAAGTTTTTTTGTCAAGAACATTAATCTTCCCGACAAATACGGATTTTAAATAAAATACATGCTCTCTCGACTAAATTATCAAATTTGCAACAAATAAAAAAGGTTAGTTTCTACAAATAGTAAATTTCAAATATTGAATTAAGTAGTCGAATTTTTTACGAAAATAGTCAAATTTTTGACCAAAAATATGATTTTCCAGCTGAGGTCAAGAATCTTCAATAGCGAAAAATGCATTTTATCTGCTTAGAATATTTCGATTTTCAACCAAGTATTTTATTTTTCAATCAAAAAAGATGAATTCTTATCGGAATATTGAATACTTGATATTTTAATCAAGAAGATTAAAATTCTACCAAAAAGACAAATTTCTAACCAAATAGGTAAATTTTCATTCAAAAAATCTCAATTTTCAAAAATTATAAACAGATAAAGTCTGGATCAAAATAAATGAATCTTACACAAGAAAATTGATTAATTTTTCAACAAAGAGACAAATTGATAACAAAGAAAAAAACGTATTTTCAATACTATAGTTTTTTTACCAAAAAGGAAAAAGAATTTCCAACAAATAGGTTCAATTTTTGACCCAAATAATGAGTTTCCAATTGAAAATACGAATTTTCAACCAAACATCCAATTTTTCCAACAAATAGTTTGATTTTCAATTGAAAAAAGTACATTTCAACTAAAAATAGAATAGTTGATTTTTGAGTTGAAGATAGATGAGTTCTCATATTATTAAATTTTTTCTTGAAGAGACGAATTTCCAACAAAATAGTTCAATTATTGACCAAAATAATGAGTTAACAATCGAAGAGACGAATTTGCAACGAAATACACAAACATTCTCACAAATGAATAAAAATAATAGAAAAAAGTTGTGAAGATCATCCTGGAGGGTTCCCAGATAGAAACATTTTTTTTCTCCAAATTTTTTTTCATATCTTGCCTTGTTTGGATGGAAATTCTCATTTTCGTTTATATTTTTGAATTTTGAAAATGCCACAACTCCTTCAATTTTGTTTTTATCAGAAAAATCATGAGGATAAATTATTTCTTCTTTACCTACTACAAGAAACCGTACTTACAATTTTAAAATCTTGGAAAAAAGTCCAAAAGAAGGTAAATTCTACGAAACAGAATAGTTACGTTCCCAATGGAAAGGAAAAATTTTATGGAAAAAGTACAATTTTCAATAAAAAAGATGAATAGTTGATCACATAGTACAATTTTCAAACAGAAAGATGATTTTTCGACCATAAAGATTTATTTTCTATTAAAAAAGACAAAATATCTACAAAGAGAAAAGGAATTTTGAATTATATACATATTCGAATTCTCACCCAAAAAGAGAATTGAATTTCCAACAAAATAGTTCAGTTTTCGCCGAAAGAAATAAGTTTTCAATAAAAAAGGCGAATATTCAACCAAATACCCAATAAGTTAAAGCTATAGATAAATTTGCAGTTACCAAAATTAATTTCGAGCTGAAAGAGACAAATTTCTACAAAAAAGTTAAATTTTCAACCAAGCGAATGAGTTTCCAAGTAGAGCAATAAATTTTTACAAGTAATTAGAATTTTTTATCAAAAAAAGTAAATTGTACCCGAAAAAGGAAAAAGTACAATTTTCAATCAAAGATTTGAATAACCATTACTTAGTCACATAGTTGGATTCTCAACCAGCAAGATGATTCTTAATCGAGAAGATTAGTTTCGTACTAAAAAGGCAAGTTGTCAACAAGAAAGAAAGAATTTCCAATGAAAAAGTAGCATTCTTCAAAACAAATCGATAAGAAAATAGTTCAATTTTTAACCAAAGAAATAAATTTTCAATCAAAAGATAGATAAATTTTCAGTCACTAAACAATTAATTTTGAGCTTAACGAGAACAATGATTTTCCAATAAAAAAATGGAATTTTCGTAAAAAAATTATATTTTATGCCAAGAAGAGACACATTGACATGATAGAAAAGAACTGACGAGACAAAGAACACGCAAAAATTGAGCAATAACAGGTAAACTTCATGTGAACAATGAAAAATAAACTATCAGCAGATCATTAAAATCAATTATAATTAATTAATTATTAATTGGGCTACGTTCAATATCATAAGTTCAAAGAAATCAACTTAGTAATCCAGTTTCATAAGGTTTATTCACGAATTCTCAAAAATAGATCATTAAGTCTCATTCATAACTAGTGATAATTTTATGAATAAATAAAGTCTGTCGCACAGTTTGATAAAGATAAGTTTCCTTCTTGATTAAATATCGAATTTTTGATATGAGACAGAAAACTCGTGGCAAGCTATGTGATTGACGTTTATTTGCAGTATTAGGCAATTGCTTTTACTATCTGCTCACACTCATCAGAGGTCGGTTCGACTTACTCATCTTTTTATGAACAGGAAACTAATATAGACTTTTTTCGGTAGAAATTCTCATATTCTGACATATTTATCAATAAACCGACAAAAGAAGATTTGCAGATTTAATTTAACCGATCATTCATTGACAGTTTCAAATAAAAGCAATGCGTATAAAGATTGGTTTTGCACCAAAACAGACGAATTTTCGATAAAACAGATTAATTATAAATAAACAAAAAGATGAATTTTCAGCAAACCAGACTTATTTTCTACCCAAATTATTGCATTTGAAAAAAGATAGATAATTCTCAAGCAAAGAGGTGAACCTCAAAAAAAGGAATTTTCAACCAATTTTTTGAAGTCTTCACTAAAAAGTTGGATTTTCATCCATCCATACGAAATTAGACGATTTTTCAACAAAATAGTTGAACCCCAAATCGAAAAGATGAATTTGCATTGTTTAAAATGTTGTATAAAGTGGAGCTTAATATCCTTATAGGAAATTATAAATAGTTTGAGGAGAGAACTAGAAGAGAACTTATGAAAAAAATTATTTCAGTTTAAAATTCAACAATAGTTATGTGTCAAACTGACGTATAATAATAAACTGCAACATTGACATGATGGAGAAAAAGTGACGAGAAAAAAAACACGCAAGTATCAAGAAGAAACATGGGAGCTTCAATGTAAATAAAGTGAATGAATATGTTGATAGAGAGAGGTG
>WSXT02221670.1:0-16884 GCA_011762715.2 Neuroterus valhalla | reverse complement strand
TCCCTAAGAAGACGATCTTCCCACGTGGTATATATTGCGACCACTGATCTGTATTATACCCTATAGAGAAAATAGCCATGTGTTTTAGTTTCAAGCGTGGACACTTTTCGATGATTCATAATGCAGGCAATCCCAAATCGGCATGTTTACATAGTCAGCTAATTCAAGAACCTACTCCAATTCAAGGCTTCACCTCGGTTCGCATTTGTGACTTTATCCAGTATCCAAGCTATAATACAGATCAGTACCACATTCGTGACGTCATCCACTATCCAGAGTATAATACAGATCAGTGTATGAGGGTCTTATATTTCAGTGGTAATAATCAAGCCTCCATCTTGATTTCGAAACTTATGAGAAAAAGAATGTCACATTCTCACAGACCTTTTATCCTCACTTGGCGCACAGGTTTTGGAACCAGGATAACCGCTTGCATATTCCCGCTCAATAGAGAGACCTTGTTTTGCATGATTCGATTACACACCATCTAAGACCATGGCTTGAATTCGCAAAAGCACCCTACAAAAGTACCCTGCATAGTTGACTTATCGTACCCATACTGCCGAGTTGGAGTAAAGACTGCTCAGATTCTACCTGCAACAAAATTTACTCGCAAGTTTTCACTGGTCATGGTGCAATGACAAAATATGTAAAACAGAGATAAATATCTTAGGTTTGCCTTATTCATTCGACGAATTCGTTCCATCTCAATAGAAATACTTGATTATTAAGGGAAGGTTCTGGTCTTTTTAGCCAAAAATGAAGCAAAGTCTGATAATTTATTGTGAGATGTTGGGAAGACCTACCAACTTCCGTTTTTAATGTTTCATTTAGTCTTGTTCCTAGAAAGTAGAAAAGTTTTATTTACAAAATTCAATATGGCGGCCTCGAAATGGCGGCTCTCTAATCTCTCCCGGCGAACCGTCGTCCGCTCGTGTTAAGTCTGCAGCCTCTTGTAATGAACGAAGATCAATAAAAGTTATTGTTTTGTAAAATTTATGAAATTCCCTATGACTTCTAACCTATTTCTAATGAATTTTAATGAAAAATTATGAAATTTATGTCAGTTTGGAGAAAACGTAACATATTCACCTACTTTTTTCGAATTCAATCTTGTTAAACAATCATTATCTAACAATTGTTTATACTCATTTTGGGTTGAAGTCATACAAAAAAACCATACTTTTTCAGGAAAACTTGAGTTGAAGTAAATCGGATCAGTTGATCCTAAGTTAGGCTTGACAAGAGGTTGAAAAAAGTGGTTTCGAGAAGAAAACATTTAAAGTTTCAAGTCTCGAAAGCACTTTTCAAGAGTACCATCACCACCTACTCAATTTACACCTTGAAATTGGCGAGTAATTCACTTTTTCTTCAATTTCATATTTTGGTACCTTTTGAACGTAACGTCATATGAGCTCATCTGTGGCAGCGCGGTAGGAAGGTACTTGAGCGTCCCTCCGCGTGCGCAAGTTTGGTGCACACATATTCTAAACATTCATACCTTCCATTCATTGAAAAAAAGGAAAATCGATTTTTCTGAAAAAAAAACCAGAACCTCCCTTTAAGTCTCCTAAAAAAGTTCACGTGCGTCAAGTTACCCTGCCTGTCAGGTAATCTGGCGGGCACTATTGAGTTGGTCTTTTTTCAATAACAAATGATTTTCTAACAATCGAAGGAAATATTTCAGTGGAATCAGATATCAATGTTCATTTTCATTTGTTCTTTTTTAGTAAGAGATTATGTTTTGGGATGTAATTAGTGCCCAAATCTATGAACCGACCTATGGACGTACAATATACGGCATTATTCTGCTAGTAGAGGGAAACTCGATGATTATGCTCCTGTTTTCAGGAGGGGAAACGGCTGTTTATGCTCCTGTTTTTTGATTATGCTCCTGTTTTCGTGAGGGAAAACGAATGATTATGCTCCTGTTTTTTAATTATACTCCTCTTTCGATTATGTTCCTGTTTTCAGGAGAGAAAACGGCTGATTATGCTCCTGCTTTTTTTATTATGCTCCTCTTTTTTGAATCTTCAATCTTCGACTGCCTTTTCCAATTTTTCAAACCCCCTTTTTGATCCCCTTTGTGCTCTCGTTTCTCTCTACTAGCAGATAATAGTATATTATGCACCGAGCGGGAAACCAGGGGATTATGCGCCGAGTATGAGCTAAGCACCGAGGCGGAGCCGAGGTGCGCAACTCATACGAGGTGAAATCGCCTGGGTTCCCCGTGGCGCATATACTATTTTATCTGCTAGTAGAGGGAAACAAGCAAAACTCGTCGAGATGATGTGGGAAATAAGTGACGCCATGTTGTACAAAGAGAGTGAGACATTATCTCTCCTTCTATAACATGGCGGCGGCGCCGCGTGTAAAAATAAAATAGATGGCGACACATATGATTTCTGTCTCTTTCTGCCTCTCGCTGTGAAAGAAGGAAAAAAAGAGGAGCATCATCAAAAAATAGGAGCATAATCAGCCGTTTCCCTCCTGAAAACAGGAGCATAATCATCGAGTTTCCTTCTACTAGCAGATAAAATAGTATATGCACCTCGGGGGAAAACCAGTCGATTATGCGCCGAGTATGAGTTAAGCACTGAGCGAAGCCGAGGTGTTCAACTCATACTCGGCGCATAATCGCCTGGTTTCCCGCTCGATGCATAATGAATTATTCTTCATTATATCATCAAAATGGCCGTCTGCGCAACATTACCAGCGTGCGTATCCTATTGAAATGAGACAGGGGACGCGGAAGGTATTTTCAAGGGGGGGGGGCACCCCGCGAGACGGAAAACAGCAAAAAAAAAAAAGGACACGCGCAAGATTGATGCAAAGAGTTGTGGGGAGGGGGGGGGGGGGGGGGGTTCATCCTCCCAGTTTCCGTTCGAGGGCTTGAGAGCCCCCCAACCCCCTGCTTACGCGGCTCCTGAAATAAGACCCTTTTTTCAGTTGAAGGGTTCCAAGGCATAACCATGTAAGAGCCATTCTTTTAAAAACACGTTTCATTGGCTTAATAATTCTCTAGAATTCTACCGCACATTGCCCTGAAAGGATATATCAAAATTCAAACAGGAAGTGGGTTTTTTAAAAGGCTGTGGCTATTTCTCCCGTTTTTCGGGATGGCAGCAAAGAGTGGTTTGTTAGGGACTTGGGGAAAGGGGATCATAGAACATTGGATAGTTTGTTCCAAAACTCTTAAATTCAATATTTAAGAAACGCCCACACCGTTGAATCTGTTCTTAACCATGAGTTTGCCAGAAAATAGACGTTGCCTTAATATAACCTCTCTCTGATTCACTACAATTCACTGCTTGCTGTGGTCCCGAAAAACGGGAGGAATAGCCACACCGTTTTTAAAATTCGTGGTTTTCCATAACCGTGTAAGTGCTATGGGCCCACCTGCGCGATACGCATGCGTATTCTTCAACGAAGTCTGCTTAGTCGCGTTGATTGATCGATTCACGTGTTGCCGGTCGATTTGTTCACCATTTTGCAAGTGCAATTTGAAGTGGAACATGATCATCCCAAATGAAGAAAATGTGCCTGGGACTTCTAGAGACACCAAAGCTGTTCGTAAACTTGAAAGGAATAGTGGAGAAGATTACAAAACCGAGAAAAATTATCGTTTTGTTGTTATTTACATTTTTTTTCTACAAATAGTTACAAAATATGAATGAAGAAAATATTTCATGAAAAAAAATAAAACTGTAGTATTGAAAAATCCATTTTTTCCTAAAAAGAAACAATTTTTCAAACTTCCTTTTTCACTTTTTGGCCTCCTATTCATCTTGGAATATGTTTCAAAAATTTGAACATACGTTCCGCGTTAAATTGGGTCTAAAAAAAGAAAAAAAATTTGGATGGACTTACACGGTTTTGACCGCAGTCGATTCTTGAGGTGATTTATCTCGAAAAGTATTAACTTTTTCAAAATTCTGTTTATTGAGATCTGTAGAGCTCCATCAAATCTCGAATGCACTTCCTCATTTTCTTTTTCTTTCAAAAATTCGATTTTTGAGAAGGTTTTTTCCTTCTCCTGAAAAATTTGTCCCGGTGGACTTTCATGGTTTTGCCGTGGAGCCATTCAGTCGTTGATTTACTTCACTTATTCAATACGTTTGGAGAAAAATCTTACGAGCCTCAATTTTTTTCTCGCAAGTGTCGAAATATAGATGATGAAATACAAAGAAACACCTAGAATATGTTCTCATCTCAAGAATTAAATAATCAACTTAATTAACCCAATTTCCACTATCTTATGTATCATATACCAAACCTAACCTTACTCGTTTTTCATATACGTAAATTTTTGTAGAATCGACCTCAGTGCATTTCCCATCCGCGCCGCATTACCTGCTCTTCCTCCAGAGCACAGATTGCAATATGACAAAACTTTTCATTTGAAAAGTCTACTGTTATATTTAAGGTTCAGAATTCATGTATTAAGGTTAAAAATAATACAATTTGATTTGAAATTGAACTGTTCTGTTGAAAATTCATCTGTTTGAATGAAAATCCGTATTTTTAATTAAAAATCCATCTGATGGAAGAAGGTTCATATTTTTTATAAACAACTCATTTTTAAATGTTCACGATTCCAATTTTTCAAGTGAAAAGTCCACTATCATATTTTTGGTCCAGCGCTTACCTCACTTGTGTGGAAATTTCACTGTTTGTTTGAAAATTCAAACTTTTTGGACAAAAATTCAACTTATTTCTGGAAATTCGCCATTTTGGATAAAAAAATCCGTCTTTTTGGATCTGAACTCTGTCTATTGGATGAAAGATTTATCTTTCATTGTTGGAAGCTAATTCTTCTTGATTTGAAAGTTTACTGTCATATTTTGAATGCAGTTATCGTCTTTTTTGTTTCAAAATTCAATTTTTCAGTTAAAAATTCAATTATATTGTTGAAAGAGTCAACTTGTGTGGTTTTCTATTTATCTTTCATGGTTGAGTTTGTTATTTCATGGACGAGAATCAATTTTTTCAAAGGGAGAATCAACTATTCCAATATCGGTTAGAAATTGATCATCTTCGTTGAGAAGTAAACGATTTGGTTGGAAATTGATGTATTTTGTTGTGAAATTAGTATTTTTTGTACAAAATTCATTCTTCCTCATCATATATTCAACTGCGTGGTTGAGAGTCGAATCGCTTAGTTAGAAATAGACTTTATTAGTTGTATGAAAAATTCGCCCTTTGAATAGAAATCTCATTTTCCGAATTCGTGTTTCATGCTTGAAAGTAAATTATTATCAACTCAAGTCTACTATCATATTTTCGATGCAGAATTCATATGTTTCTGTTGGAAATTCTACTGCTTCCTTGAAAATTAATCTTTTATGATTCAATACGTTTTTTATTGTCAGAATTAATTTTCTCCAAACAAAAAAATAATTTTTCTAATATTGGTTGAAACGTGATCGTTTTTCATTGAAAATTCAACAAGATGGTTGAAAATTTATGAATTTTTTCTTAATTCGTTTTTTTTCGGTAAAAAATAAACATTCCGACCGAATATTTAACTGCTTGGTCAAAAGTTCGATAACTTCGTTAAGAATTTACTTTATCTGTTGAAGATGCATTTCTCTGTTTCAAAGTTCAACTATGAAGTTCAAAATTGACTTTTTCGTTGTGGAATTCATATTTTGGCGTGATAAAATTAAACTTCTTTGTGGAGAATTCCTAATCTTGGCTGTTTGTTAAAAAAAATGCTTTTTATATGGAATTAAAATCTGTTTTTGGTTGAAATATAAAAATCATTATATCAATATACATCATTTATGTTATAATAATTATAACCATTATATTACCTTTCTTGATGGAGAATTCTACTACTCGATTGGAAGTTAAACATCTCTGAGAAAATCTTTTGTTGTTGTTACAAATTCCTAATCTTGGAAAGTCAACTATTTCGCTAATAAAACAAATTTTCTGGCCAAAAATTTTACTGTTATATCAAATATTTTTGTTCTTGTATGAGAGAATGCGTCTTTCCGGATTAAATTTCAACTGCTTTTTGTAAAATTCGTCTTCCTGGCTTGGAAACTTGACTTTTTGGGTAAACATTCAAAACTTTTGTTAAAAATTCGTATCTTTTCTTTGGAGGTTCAAATATTTGCTAGTAAATTGAACTGATCAGTTAAAAACTAATTTCCTCCTCATTTATCTTTGTAGCTTGCAATAGCAACAATTCTGTTTAAAACTCGTCCTTACTTCCGAGAATTCAACTGTTTTGTTTAGCATTTGTCTTTCCGTGTGAAAAATTATTTTTTTGGATTGGAGATTCATCTCTTTTTTGTTGGACGTTCAAATCAATTCTTTTTTAAATTTACACAATGAAGCAATTATTTTTAAATAATTATTATTATGAACGTTTATTTTTCAACGAGGAAAATTTTGAAAATGGAGTATACACCCTGTACATCACAATTTATTATAAAGTTATAAACATTTCCATACAATCCTTCAGCTCAGATGGATTCCAATTTGTTTCATAAAATTTTCTCAAACAGTTTAAATTTGTTTGTTTCGGAAGTAATAATAAATATTCAATACATCAACAAACATTTGGAACATTATTCGATAACATGCTGCATAATAAATGATTACAAACGATTTGTACATTGTTTAATCCTGTGGCTATTGTACAAAATGTATACCTCTGTCATCAAATTTTAGCGTTACGCAAAAAACATAACTCTTATAAAAATATTATTGAGTCATGATTTTTTGCTGACGGAAGGAATTTATGCCATTTCAGAAAATGAAACTTCAGTCTTATTTTACTTGCACTGTGAAGTGATACGAATTTCTTAATTGGCTTTCTATAAATTGAAACTAAAATGTATCGCACTCATTTTTATTTTTTTATTGGACTTTTAATTGCTCTAAGTGGTAAAAAGTGTGATCGAATGGAGGATATTGATAAAGTATTCAATTCCAACAATCCAGGGAAAATGAAAGGTAATAATAATATTATCATTACAAATTTTTGTTCAGTATCATTATATCATTTATATTTTTCAAACTCCAGATGAGTATCTAACTGTCGACAAAATCAAAAATGCCGAAGAGGGTCAAGTTTTGGATCGCTGTCTTTCTGAAAATCCGTTTTTTCGAATAAAACACCGAGCACGAAGATCAACAACTTTATCTCATTTGCCTTCAAAATCAAAACCAGTTTTATTCCCAAAATTGTCAAAAATTTTCAGAAGACGAAGAATAGTACCAAGAGCTAGACGAATTGAAAAGAAATTTCCCGATTTACCCTATTATTCCAGATACGAAAGAGACTCCTATTCTGAAGAGGATTATGAAGAGGATTATGAAGAACCAATAGACTCAGACTTTCTCCCTAGGTCACAATCCAGAGTACATGAAATAGACAATTATCCCAAAAGGGATTTCCAAGATTACGAAATAGAATACGATCCTTATTTCAAGCCTCAAATTGAAAAGAGAGGAAGCCCTACAGAAAAAGGGGTCGATGCCGCTTTTCTGAATTTTGGGTTAAAACAAAATAATGATTTAAAAAAAGATACAAATCTATTTGGGAAGAAAAAGGGAGTTGATTTGGTTGGTTTGAAGAAAGGAACTGATCTAAAAGGTGTTAGCTTGGCAGCTACAATAGCAGAGAAGCTCGCTGAAGGAAACGTGAATGCAGACACTTCTTTTTTCAGATCCTATCAGGATTTAATTCAAGCCAGACATTCGATAGTCGATTTCGAAAAAGGGATCGCGGATAGACTAGCTGAATCAGCCCACAGTATGATAGACAAAGAAAGTCAGATGCTTGATCTTGCCAACGTTGGAAATGTGATAATAGATGGAATAAATATAGGTGGTACTGAAGTCGGTTCTGATCTTCTCGACCGACTTTCTATTCCTCCTGATGAAAGGGCAGAAAAAGACCAAGGAAATAGTACTTCTGTTGAAGAAGAAAAAATTTCTAAAACAGTTGAAAAATTCCCAGCGTCTGCAAAAAACCTCCCTACTCAAGGCAGTGATATGCCTCTTCAAGCAGTGAATATTCTGTCTGCAGGAGACAGGCTTCTTCAAAGAACAAATATTCCTCTTACAGTAGACAACATGCCTCCTCAAAATGCACCTTCTCAAAGAAATTATGCCTCTTCTACAGCAGAAAATACATCTGCTCAAGAAAAAAATATTCCTTCTGCAGTTGGGAATGTGCCTAACCAAGGAACAAATATTCCTTCTGCTAAGGGGAATATGCCTTCCCAGGAAAAAAATATTCCTTCTGAAGTTGGAAGCATGCCGAATCAAGAAACAGATGTAGTGGGAAATATATCCCCTGGAGAAAAAAATTTCCTTTCTGCAGTAGAAAATATGCCTGAACAGAGAGCAAATATTTCTCCTGCTGTAGGAAATATGCCTACCCAGGAAAAATATATTCCTTCTGCAGTTGTGAATATGCCCAATAAAGGAACAAATGTTTCTTCTGCAGTAGGAAATATGTCTGCTCAAGGAAAAAATATTCCTTCTGCAGTTAGAAATATGCCTATTCAAGGAACAAATATTCCTTCTGCTATAGGAAATATGCCTTTCCAAGAAAAATATATTCCTAATGCAGTAGAAAATATGCCTGAACAGACAGCAAATATTTCTCCTGCTGGTGGGAATATGCCTTCTCAAGGGAAATATATTTCTACTGCAGTAGAAAATATGTCTCTTCAAAGAACAGATGTTTCTCAAGCAGTCAAAAATATGTATCTTGAAGAAAAAAATATTCTCTCTGCAGTCAAAAATATGTATCTTGAAGAAAAAAATATCCTTTCTGCAGTAGAAAATGTTTCTCAACAAAGAGCAAATGCTTCTCCTGCTGGAGGGAATATGCCTTGGCAAGGAAAATATATTTCTTCCTCAGTAGGAAATATGCCCCTTCAGGGAACAGATGTTTCTCAAGCAGTAGAAAATATGTACCTTGGAGAAAAAAATATCCTCCCTGCAGTAGAAAATACGCTTGCCCAAGGATGTATCTTCCAGACAGGAAATGCACCTGGGAATCCAGTTCCAAAGACTGATTTGGATTCGGATAGTGCAAAAAAATTTGGATCAGAACTTTCTGATTTTGGGGAAAAAAGTAGACCCTGGGATTATCAAGCAGACACCCGTAACCACGAAATGATGAATAGTGCTGTGGAAGAAATGCAAAAATACTTTGATGAAATGACGAAAGAGGCTGTGGACGATAATCAAAGAAGGAATTATTATGACACTGAGAATAGAGTTGTGGATATCGCTTCAAAAACTTTGAGAGACGTGTTTTCCAGCATGACTCATGAATTTGACGAATCCTATTTTCCTGGATCATGTCGACGAGAACTCGAAAATAATTTTTGTGATACGAGATCGAATTCTGGGTTTGATTATGTGGCTAGTGAACCTGAAATGGGTATTTGCTCAGCTTGTGAAGAACCTTTTTATAATGAATATTCTGATTGTGGTACTTGTCCAAAATGTAGTTTTGGAAATGATATGTATTTGTTAGGAGATGATGATGAGCTAAATGATGATCACAATCATAGGAGGCTCAAAAGAAAAACTTTGAGTCAAGAATCTGGTAGTGGAGATATCATTCTACGTCCAGAGCATTTCTTCTATGATAGCAATATGTATCATATTCAAGATACTCAAAAAGTAAGTAATTATGGTTTTTGGATTTTTATGGGAAACTTATATAGGCCTTTTGAATAACATTCGTGGATATAAAGGTCATTTTTTATGAAGACTTATAATGATTTCTGGATTTTCAGAGTCCTCGAAGTGCGAGTCGTTTGAGTGATGACAATAAATTGCATAATTTGAATATCTATTCGAATGATAGGTTTATAAATTTGGATGCGAATTGTAGTGAAGAAAATTATTATGATGATCCTGAGTGCCTAAGGCTTGATTATCACCTTCGGACACCAAAAGGTATTTACAATATACATTATTTAAAAAGTGTTTATAATATTTCAAATATTATACACACAATATATTGATTATTTAAATTTTTTATATGGGAATGACAACTAGATAAGGATCAAAAAATTTAATTTTACAGGAAGAAAGAAAAAGTTTCCAAATTTTTGGAATATGGTTCTTATCCACTTTTCAATGTTATAAATTTTACAACTGCGTATTTTTTCACAAAATCACGAAAATATAGTGAGGGCTTTTCTGGGCCTGCATTTTTATCGAAATCAGACGGAGTCAAAAATGTTGTAGTTTGGTACCCGCATTTCTTGAAAAAATAATCGATAAGAAAAAATATCTTATATCGTGCATCGACGATGAATCCTGATCCTGGACTGATTAAGATTGATTTCTTTACTTTCTGTCCCAAAAAGATAAACTATTAACCAAAAAGGGTTGAAATTTGAGGGAAATTTTCCGACACGAAGACAAACTTTTTAGAAGAAAGTTGAATTTCCGACAACAGAAGTTATTTTTTAACAAGAAAAATTATTTAAATAATCGAAAATAAGAGTGTTTCACTCTATATGAAAAATTTTCAACAAAAAACTTGAATTTAAAAGGAAAAGTTTATAACCATAAAGTTGATTTTACAACGGAATAGTTGAATTTTTGACCAAAAGAACGAATTCTCAACGAGATAGTTTACTTGAACCAAAAAGTGGAATTTTTATCTCAGAAAGATTACTATTTGTGATAAATACATACAATAGATACATGATAAATTTCTAACTTGAAAAACTAGTTTTTAACAAAAGATTTGTGATATTTGTTAGAAATTCGTCTTCTTCTAGTCGATAATTCATATCTTATAGTGGAAAATTTAACTGTCATGTATAAAATTCATCTTCTCGTCCTTCGGATTGAAAGATTTGCTTTGGAATTCAACAATGTTTGGTTGAAGTTTGATATTTTTCGTTCAAAAATTCGACTGTTTAGTTGAAAATGCAATTTCTTTGTTGGAAATTCGTCTCTTTAGCTACAAAGTTCAAGAACTCAGTTAAAATTTAGGTGTTTGGTTCACCATTCTCCTTGTAAATTAAACTATTTGGTTGAATTTTCATCTTTGTGGTTTCAAAATTTTTACTTCTATTTCAAAAATTCGTCTCTTCGGCTTGAGAAGTAAACTGTTCTTAGTTGGAGTTTAATTTTTCTTCTTGATAGTTCAACTATATTTTAGCAGAAGGAACTGATTTTTTGAAAATTGGTTGTGGTTGTAAATAAAATATTGTGAAATAATATTCATCCTTCTCCATTCCCATTCATCTTTTTTTTTTGAAAATTCATATTTTTGGGTGAGAAATCATTTTTTTCGTCATACAATTCACTTTTTTCTGTTGGAAATAACTTTCTTGTTGAAAATCCACCTTCTGAGGTTGGAAATTCAACATTTTTTCACAAAAATTTGCCCTCTTGGCTTGTAAACGCAACTGCTTATTTGGAAACTCGTCTTTTAGGGTCGAAAATTCAACTGTTTTGTTTGAAAGTTTAAATTTCATGGTTTTTAAACTCGATTTCTCGTTAAAAGTTTGTTCTTACAGATTAAAAATTTATCCTCTTAAGTGAAAAATGATCTTTATTGTTGGAAATTAATCTTTTATGGTAAGAAACTCATCTTTTTTGGTTAACAATTTATCTTCCATGATTGAGAATAACTTTTTTGTTAACATTTTCTTCAATTTTTCCGGAAATCAAACCATTTAGTTGAAAATCCATGTTTTTTGTCCAAAAAGTCAACAAAAAGCAGTATCGAAAAGGTAAAAATCATGATTCTTATAATTTTTCAAAGTTCATGATTCTTCAGAATTTATTGGAATTCAATGACAATTTACGATTTTGGGGGTGTAAAAGATCTTACTCCCAGAACTTTTTTCATCTTGGGAAAAATTGATTTCGTTTCAAAATGAGAAAAATTGAGTGCGCAAGCACATTATATATTTTGCCAACTGTAATTTTTTATTCTCGACGCCCTAATTTGCAATATATATGTATTAATTATAACATGCATTGCATGATATAATATAGTTATATTATTGATATTTCCGAAATGATTTGCACTGAATACAAGTATTTATGACCTAGAAAAAGTTTTATCATAAGGAGCCAAAAATATTTTTAGGTTTTTTTTCCTCAGAGAAACGGTAATTCCTTTGAAAATCCAGTATCATTGGAAAATTGAAGATCATTGGATTGTCATTATATTCAATAGTGGAGAGTACCATACATTTCCCAATCTGGGAAAAAGTCCAGATATGAACAAAATGGCGTTTTTTTTATTGGAAATGATTTTCTTTTGTTCGAAAAATATGCGAAATACGGCGTAAAGTTTGGGATAAAAATTATTCTCCTCAAAAAGACCTGCAAAAAGGTATTTTCCCATTCTTCAATATGATTTTCGATATAAAATTTTTTATTCAAACTATGTTATCCATTGACGCTTTTAGTTTTCCCATACCTTGCACCTTCAAACAGATTATTCGAACAAAACCTTTCTAACTAATTTTTTATAATTTTCTCCTTGGAGACTCATCTATTAGTATTTTAGACATTGACTTACCTCTGATTATATAACATAAAAATTCCTTAGAAAGTTGTAAAAAATTTTTAAAATTGATGAGGGGAATCCAAATTCATTTTGTATCACCAATTTTGTTGAAATCATTTTTCACTTCTGAGAATGCTACTGGTTTTTGAAGATTTTCTTCGTGTTTCGCAGGAACCCATGAGACCAAATTCAAACGGAAAAAAACGTTATGGCACTTTTAAGGTTATGATCAGAGACGATGCTCTATGATTTTTCTCTATAAAAGTATTATATTTTTTCAACTTTAATTAGCAGATTTCTATTTTGATCATTCAAGTTTTGAGAACATGATCCTCTGGTTAAAAAATTGGTATAGTTGCTCTTTTTCACTTAAAGAAGTTTTGGGATCGGGTATAGGCCAGTTTTCGAAGAAAAAAAAACAAACATAACTTTGGTTAAAAATTCGGTGTTTTCCAAAACACCCTATCACTTCTGCATCTAGAAGCAAATTTGGAAAAACTATAAAAATTATCAGAATCATAGCTTTCCTCCTAACAATAAGAAATTTATGTTTTTTCCTTTAAGAAATATGCGACATACAGGAAAACGTTGATATTGAAAATCCTTCTCTTGAGATGGACCTACAAGAAGTTGATCTTTTATCTTTCAATATTCTGAACCTTTTTCGTGTATTCTCAAAAATGTGCATTTTTCTGGCGAAAAAGTTGTTTTTCTTTCTATGAACACTCTTTCCCAACTTCAAGATTTTTTCAAAAGTTTCATCAAGTAAAAAGGGTAGATTTACCAATTTTTATACCTGAAAATATAAACATTATTGAGGGTATCCGAAAAACGGTTCAAAATATTGGAAAAGTGAAAAAGTACTTTTTGTGAGTCCTCATTATGAAAACAGTCTTTCCCGTATCTTGCACAATCCACGGAAAAAATTTTATTTCCAGGAGAAAGATGTTATTATGTTAATTTTTCATGTCTTCCAATAGTTTCACAGGCCTGGAAAATATAGGGTACCCTCCACAGTAATGAATAAGGTAAAGCTCTTCTATTCTATAATATTCTATCTTCAGTATTTCGAAACACACTGGATTTCCGGGAAAGAAATGCTCGTTTTCTGGGGGAGGGGGGGGGGGGAGAAAATTCAAAAACTTCTTTGGCACTCTGTCATAAAATTTCTCCAGGTTAAAAATAACATGCATACCAAGTTTGATGCTTTTATGGCAGTTTGAGCCTTTATCGATTAATTTGAGTTGTACCGCACCGATTATGATAACTTGATGAGGACCAAAAAAGACAGTATATTCTGTAAGAAGAGAGCTCTTTTCAGTAAATGGGAGGAAACTTTGTGGAAATACCATATTTCCGTACTTTCATCTCACAGTGGAGGAACAAAGTATTTCGCACATTTTTTGTGGGCACGCAAAGTCAAAATTTCCATGCTTATTTTCTGAAACATTATTCGTATACCATGCATAGCAAAAAATGTAGTTAAAGTTTTTTAAGATTGTATCTATTATTTTAAAAATTAGTACTCAGTGGGAAATTGCTAGTGACTATTGGCGCGAATATGGCTCAGCACAGTAAAAACAAAGTGTAAATGAAATACTCGTTTCAGGGTACCAGTTACTTTCAAAAGAAATTAGCCTCCTTAGTGTATATGTTAACAAGTTGAGTAGGGTACGATTCGCCAACCACTTGGGGTTGGGATACGGAGTTTCTTTTTGAGAGCTTAGGCACTTTTGCTGATCATACGCCATAGTCGTTAAACATCGCAAGGTGCGTTATTTGCACCTTGTAATATTAGGCCACAATTCTTTACAAGCAGGTAGCCTGCATGCATGCGAAGAAGACGATCTTTTCACGTGGTATATATTATGATCACTGATCTGTATTATACCCTGGATAGAGGATAGCCATGTATTCTTAGGTCGAACCGCGGAAACTTTTCGATGTTTAATAATGCACGCTATCCCGAATTGGGAATATCGCCATGTTCACATAGTTAGATGACTCAAGAACATACCTCACTTCACGTCAATTCGAAATAGCACCTTTCAAAAGAACCTCACATGGTTGGCGTATCGTAAACAAAGTGCTTCTTTCTACTTCTTAGTTTCTACTGTAAGTCTGTCCACCAATAATTATAGAGGCAGCGCACGATTGGCTGCCAGTCTTGAGTTATCATTTGCCAAAGCTTTAGATAATATTGCCAATGCCAAGACTCGGTATTTACTGATGGCCCAAGATTCGTAGTTAAGACTTGTCAAAGGTCTCCAAAACATAGGTAATGATTAGCTGCAAAGTATGAAAGAGTCATCGTTCATGTCGAACTGATCTTGGCAGCCATCTATTACCAATGCTTCCGGAATCTTTGGCGAACCTTGCTGCTAGTCTAAGGTTATCATTGAATGCGAAACTCAGCATTTTCATTATGATTCCAAGCTTCAGCTAATGAAGGTCTAAGACTCAATGCCAATCTTGCACTACTGTTGGTATAATTGAATCTCAGTCTCAGACTGAGCATGGGCTAATAGTGAATTTCTGTTAGCTAGTTACTATCTAAGACTTGTCAATAATAGATGCTTTTTATTTGTCCTAAGGTGCGAATTCACTTCCTCTCCGACGAGTAAAAGAATATTTGAGTGACGGCTTGATGATCGCAAGGGATTTGCAGAACCGTGCTCGATCATTAGAAGGCGAGGGA
This sequence comes from Neuroterus valhalla, assembly GCA_011762715.2. Lineage (NCBI taxonomy): Eukaryota > Metazoa > Arthropoda > Insecta > Hymenoptera > Cynipidae > Neuroterus > Neuroterus valhalla. The sequence goes on along the minus strand of WSXT02221670.1, from coordinate 1,657 downwards.
GTGCATCCTCAACAAAACACGCCATCCATGCTTCAGTTTTTGAACAATAAAGTCACAGAAAAACAGGTAGAGCTAAACGAGGAATCGGAATTAACTCGTGTTGGAACCAAGATCATGCAAGAAAGGTTAATCGATGAGTACGTGAGCAAACTTTACTTAGATTTCAGTGATGCCGCCGAGCGATATTTTCCGATACCTATATGACATTGAGACGATATTACCCTACTAGTTTTAGAAAATCTCGGATTGTTTTGGAGTCTTATTGCTTCGGTTTTTTAGACTTAACGACTAGATGGAATTTTTCATATTTACAACAGTAGAGAGCCATAAGCGTGACCGAGTAGCTGGCCATAAGTTGGCTCAACGTTTGCGAGGATTGACAAAGGTAGCTTTCGGAGCTGCAAGGAAGGAGACTTTCGGGATTGGGACGAATCCTTGAAAGTAAAAAAAATCCTCCACTCTACGGTGTGCACTAATAATGGGATTTCGTAGCACTCACTGAGGGACCAAATTGTTTTATTAAGACAAAAACTTATTCCTCTACATTTTTTTTTAATTTGTTAGCCCCAAACGAAGTAACTGATCGAATAAATTCCCTGTTAGTTTTTATTTTTTATCTAAGAGACGCATGAAACTCCACATTAATTAAATTGTATTTGACCAAATCTACAATCATGTAGTCTCATAATTCTATTCCTATATTATAATATATTTCATTGGATTTAACTATATTTATTTGAAGTATTCAAGCTCAAGAAGAATAATTTGAGAAAGGCAGAATTCAGAATATTTCTAGATCTTAGCTACAATCAATAATCTAGTTCTCTATTCTCTATTTTCTCCCCAACCGCGGAGCTGAATGCCGAAAAAATGTTCAAAATACGAGTCCGACTGTAATTTGGAACAGATTAGAATTTGATTTCAAACGGAGCTACTAACATTCTTGAAAATTCCATGAAGCCGATTTACGAATGGAAATTCTTCTTTTTATTTAATTTGAACATAAATGTTTGAAAACTGTGGAATTACAAATAATGTTGCTATAATAACACGTGGTCGTCTCAAAATTATTGTTATCCATTATTTATTTTATTCAAACCCAATTTTGGGAGGAAAACTGGAAAATTGAGGATGTTGTTGCTTTAATGACGCATAGTTACTCAAAATGATTATTATAGATGGATTTTATTAACAAATGTGCTTTTTGAGTGATTTTTAAAAGTGCTTGTTACTTATTTTCAAGCATACTTTATTTGTCTTACTAACTGGAGTATTTTTTCATGGCGAGTGTGATTATTATAAAGAAATTTTATGAAGAAGTGTCCAGTTTAAGTAATTTTTTAGTGTTCGAGATATTTCTTTTCGGAAGCTTGTTTTGTTTAAATTTCCGGTTTTGCTTCTGTTAACTATAGTGTTATTTCATAACAACTGGGAGGATTGTAAACACTTGAATGAACTTGAACTTGAACACAGTTTGATGCATCTGTTCATAAAATTTGTTTTCCAGGGATCACAGTTTTCCTTGAATAAGGATATAATTTATTAACGGATAACTTGCAAGTCAAATAAAACACTTTATTAAAAAATAGTATATTATGCACCTAGGGATAGACAAAAAACGCGTCTATCCATAGGTGCATACGATATTTTCTTCAAC
>WSXT02221659.1:0-16884 GCA_011762715.2 Neuroterus valhalla | reverse complement strand
ACAAATGTGTTCCCCATCTTTGCAGGTCATAAAAATACAGTCACTTTGGAAATCTAATCTTGTATAAACACTTGATCTCTTAAGTAGTGTGCTAATGTGTGTAAACTTCAAAAGAATGGAAAAATAGTTTTTCACCAATGAAAAAAGTCTATTATATATTTCCAATCAACTGCAGTCACTTTTTCACCACAAAAGTACCTACTCAAAGAGTACTTGAATATGGTTGAGACAAGATCTTGCTATAAACAATCAATGGAACAACTATTTGTTTATTGCTAAAAATATATATATATATATATATTACATTTTCAAACAATTATAAATATTTTTTTGCCACAAAAATACTCAAAAGTGTTTAGCGCAAGATTTTGTTATAAACAATTATTAATAAAATTATTTGTTTATTAGTAAAACGATGTGTATGAAATTTCCAGGAAACTATGATTATTTTCTTGGCACAAAAGTACTAAAAAAATACTCGGAGGCGGCTCTAACAAGATTTTGTTATGAACACTTATTCAAAAATCATTAAAAATAATTTATTCATTGATAACAAATATAGCACACGTTTGGCATTAATCACAATTACTTTTTTGCCACAAACGTAGGAAAAAATGTCGAAAAAGTTATCGAAAGTGGTGACAGCAAGATTTCGTTATAAACAATTATTTGTTAATAACGGCAAAAGACATGTCATGCATCTGGAATAAATTTTACCCACTTACTTGGGACATAAACTTCGAAATGTGGCCGTACTTCTACTTTACGGTACACTCAGGTGCCCCTATGCAGAAAAAGTGCACTTTGCAAAGTCATATCTCGTGACCTATTAGGGCTAGGGCACTGTCTTTTCAACTTACGCTAAATTGACTCCAATTTCATTATTAAAATACGAATTATGTCTTGAGACTTATGGAAAACTTATGCCAGACGACTTTTCTTTCAGATGTACGCACATTTTTGTTAACTCTATTTCATCTTCTAGCACCATCAACGAAAACTTTCTCTAAAACGATTTATTTTAAAAAAATTGAAACTTCTTTGTTTACCCCTGAAAAAAAGGAAAAACAGTCAACTTTGAGGTGTCATAACTCATGACCTATTATAGTCAGAACATTGTTTTTTCTTGCAATCACATGAAATTGAGTCTTCTTTAACTCACATGTGGAACATGTGGTTTTTGAGACCTAGTGATTTTTCGCTGAAAAACCAAAATATTGGGCAATTTTCAATGCACCATAACTCGGAACCTATTGAAGATAGCGGATTATTTTCTCAACAAAATTTTCTTATAATTTAGTTTTTTTTCCTTTTATCTGTTGGACATTTTGCTCTACGATGCAATGGGAATAATCCGTACACGCAAACGCAAAATTTGGAAATGTTTCTATAAAAAACCGGATTTCCCCTCCTGATCGAGGACACTTTTTCAATATGTCAAAAAGGACCCCTTAATGAAGCGTTCTCAAAAAAAAATTGGGAAGAGGAATTTTCCGGGAGCAAAAGTACCAGATGCCTGGACTGACAGGACAATTTCATAATATATGATCAATATCCTGAGAGATGAATTACCATGAATAGCTGGGATCATTTATTATAGATACTCTCGCGCGAGAGGCATTAAGGTAGTTGCGCCGAAATGAGATCTTACTTACGGATTGTCTGAAATTTACAGAATATGTAAAAAATATTGGTATCTAACAATTTATACACTATACAGCTGATTTGACCGTTTCAAAAGTCAAATACGATCAATTATGTTTAGTACTTTTTGCATAGTTCTCTTATAGCTAACATGGGCATTGGGCAATCACCACGTTACAAAGTCTAGTACAGAAACGAAGCTTACCATTGAACCTAAAAACTACAGATAAACAGAAACATATCGTGTGAATTTTATTCCAAAAAATAAGAATTATTGGCCGTTTAGTATGAAAGATATAATGCTGCAAAGATCAATTTTTGCTGTTTTCGCGTGTTCGCGTGGCATATAGTAGGGTTAGGCAGTATTTTCGTTACCTAAGGAACTGTTACTGTGAATGTGTGTATTTGTATAGGACGCTTCTATGCGAGTGTACAGACTTAAAAAAAATTGTTCACTAATGAATAGAAGAGAAATGGTCAATTTTTGCATCTATCTGAGGGTAAACTTTTGAATGTGACTGTAGCAAGACAACTACCTTAAGATTGTAATGATTCGCTCGTAGTCGGATGATTGTGACAATGAGGTCGCGCCGGAACTTTTTCTTATAGAACCACGACCTATCAGAGTCCCTGTAATAGAATTCAAAATATGTTTTGCCCTTGTTGGGGTTACTATTCAGGAGAGTCGTTTTGGTATTTAACTTCATGTCAAGTTTGAAGTACTCTTTTAGGTCTGTAAACGGCAGTTTATAGAAATTGGTTGTCCTGGCGCTTGTTGCGAGTTTTGTCTAGGTATCTGGAACTTCGTTAACGCTATCGCTGTGTTACAGGGAATCCAATATATTTGGATAATGCCCCTTTCACTTTTACTTCGCTGAAATTCGAAGTATTTGAGCCTAATTCCGTAAAGATAGGGATTTGTATTAATATTGAAAAGATGATTTTGCAGGCATTCGAGAACACTGAGCGAGTCACATATGACGATGTTGCAGACATCGGCATTGTTGAAAGCTAGGTCTAAAGCGTTTCTTACTGCTATACATTCCGCCGTACAGACTGCTTTTTTTTTTATTCAGGATTCTTTCAATCACGATTTTTTTTTCTAAGATTGACGCACGCCGAACCTCTGGACAGAGCGGATGGATTTTTACTCCCATCCGTATAGAATACTATTGTATCTAGAGAGTCTAGGTCTAAGTCATTACATATTTTACTGAGGCTTATATGTTGATTTTTTTTATGCCAGTAACTGTTTCAAACGGGATTGGAGTCGCTTCAATTTTATAATCGTGCACATACATGTTATAGTTTCTTGACTTCATTATGTTGTTACCTAGGCGAACTACATTTCCAATGCATGTTTCGTACAGTCTTTTCTTTTTTCTTTTGCTGTTTCTTGTGTAAGCATAGTACTTTATGACAGACTTATTCATATATGAGCTTTCATTCGATAGAATTTTTGAGATATACACGCTACATAGAAATTTGGCCTTTCGAAAATTGAAGGCAGTTTGGATTCGGCGGGGAGTATTTTCGTCGGTGTCGTTTTGCAGAATCTGAGCGCTATTCTTAGGGCGTTGTATTGGATACCTTCTAGTTTTTTCTGTTGGTCCTTGCGCTTGGGATAGTACACATAGATTGCGTAATATATTATAGATCTTACAAAGCTCTTGTAAAGGGTGAGAAGAGTAGTCGGATTTGCCTCCCCTCCTCCCCACCAGATTCCTTGTACGTATTTAACTATGTTGGATGCTCTAGCACATCATGACTTAACTTTATTTAGTTTTGAGACAAATTAGAGCTTGTAATCGAAAATTGTTCCAAACAACCTTGTGGATTCACTGGATTTAAATATTAACTCGTTTATTTTGATAACCGTTTTTCCGGGTTTAATGTCCCGGTGGTTAAAATCTATAAGGACAGTTTTTTCTAGTGCGAGAAAAAGGTTTATATCAGCAAGATTTTTTTTAGTTGATTTAGGGCTTTTTGCAGTGAGAATAAATTAATAAAATGTAGTGCGATGTCACCTGTAAATTGAGATATCGTCACTCCATTCAGTATATTTTTGATTATGTTGGCAACATATATTATATATAACAGGGGACTTAAACCTCCTTCTTGCGGGACTCCTGTGCACGTCAGTTTAGGGTCGGTAAGTACGTCGGTGTATACAAATCTTTCCCTCATGACCAAGTCTACACGGAAAGAAATTTGGTACAACAGCGGCACTTATAGGTAACTTCATTGCGCCAAACTGAAGTACTGCAATACGCCTTCTGTTTATGACAACTGTTCTCCCTGTCAGGGAACGCTGCGTTCACAGTGTGGGACAACTGTTGTTTTAGAAACGGATAACTAATTTTATGTGACAGACGCGTTGCCAAAATTTGTGTTGCTGCTGCTTTCATGCCTTGGTTGCGCTGTCCTGCTACTATTGATGCAGCAGCTGTCAAAAATTTATTTCCGTGTATAAACGTAACTTATATGGAAGGACAACCTATATTTGCGAGCCTATCAAGCAAGACTGTTTGGTATCATATTTTGATTCTCAATCCACCACTAAAATTTATTTTTCATCAAAGTGTCAAATCGCTTACATAACGTCGAGGTGACGGCAACGGGCCTATAGCCTTTATTTTCGGGCTTCTGAACGAGATGTACATAGGATTTTCTCCAGTCTGTTGGAGAATTATTAGTGCTGTACATTTTATAATAAACATTGAGAAGAAGGAGTTTGTATTTGATTGGAAGCCTTCTTAGCGTGTAATAATCTATGCCGTCTAAGCTTGGAGATGAGTCAGTGTTGCGAGAGTCTAGAGCATGGTTGAATTCAACAAAGCTAAAAGGACATACGAGAAAATCATTTGATTGGCAGTTAGGTAAATAGTTGAGATCGAGTCGAGTTTTAATTGGAAGACAAAGCTTATTGAGAGTTTCGAATTTTCCATCGAGTTGTACATTTTCGGGGACATGCGATACATTGATCTTGATCCATTTATTTTTTTGAATCTTACAAGTATTCCAAACGTAACAGGCATAAGATAGTAAATTAATAGCGGATGTAAATTTGATGTAACTTTTTAAATTTTTTTTCTTGAAAGTATTTTAGACAGAGCAAGTAGTCTTTTATACTCTACGTGGTCTTCAAGGTTTTCAGTTTTTTTCCATACCTTCAAAGCAGCATTTCTTTGCTTTTTACCTTCGGAACACTCCTCATTCCACCAAGCAATAGGATTTCGGTGAAATTGGATATTGACCATTTTTTCTTCGGCATGTTGTCCGTAATAGCTACCGTTACTTGATTGATAAAATATTCATATTTGTGGCTTGCACTTAGATAATCGTAATCGCTTGTTAAAAATTTTTCAAAAGAGTTATCTAAATGTTGCATCATGCGTTCCAGTTCGTTTGTGTTGATCTAATTTTACGGCTTGTTTTATGGCAAATGTGTCTTTCCGTACTGGAGTCAACGTAAATTGGATATTGATCTGAGCCCAAAGTCTCGTCATTCACTTGAGCGTCTATTCTATTAGATATATTTTTGCTTGAGAGAATTAGTTCGATGTTCGATGTAGAAGTAGAATCGATGTGTGAATAAGTATCGGAATTGTGTATAAATAAATTATTTTTCTCTATGCATTCAAGTAAGTTTTCTCCGTTTGAGTCAATTTTGTTACAGTTCCGATCGAAATGATGTGCGTTAGAATCGCCTACAATTATACAATTATTTTCGTTCTTAAAATTGCTAAAACGTTTCCCCACTGTTCGAGTGAAAAGACGATACCTGGAGCTCTGTAGCATGCAATTAGACTAACAGCTGGATTAACATTATTAATTTTTATCCCACAAATTTCAAATGCTTTATAGGGAAAGTCAAAGTTTTGGATTTCGCGATAACATAACTTTATAATTTTTTGTACACTCTTTAACAAGTAATTAACACCCTTTGGCACAGGATTTGCCTGGCCGACATTGGCGTTTTGTTTTCTCCCTATATGGACCTACATATTTGAACCATTTTCATTAATATCCGCGATGACGTAGGCTTTTTTGTCGCTGGCTCTTAGACTATCTGATATGTTCGGGCTTCCCTAAGACCCTCTGAGAAAGGTTGCCAATTCTTCGAAATAAAGCGGATAATTATTGTCGTTAATTAGGCAGACATTCTTGGCTGGAGCAAGCTGATCATCAATTCCTTCTTGGAGACACGACTTTTTGACTATTGTCTTTGTGCAATTTTCTTGGGCTTTTTTCAAAGCACAGTCTTCAAAGGGGGATACTGAGTTTTCCATCTTTGCTTGCTCATTGTCATGAGTGGATAGTGCAGAGCTCGTTAGTAGGCTGTGTATTCTTTCGAATCTTGCACTATTGGGTTTAATTGAAGGAAACATTGAGTGCGTGAGAAGGTTCTGTTTCAACATTGTCCATATTATCATTATTTTGATAACTTGTTGCTCTAATATCAGTGATTTGAGAGACTGGAGTAACAATGAGATCCCTAATTTTATCTTCGATGACGTATTAGGGGCCGTTCAATTATTACGTAACGCAATTTCATAAAAATGTCCCCCCCCCCCAGTGTAATGCGATTTTTCCGACTTTTCTTGTAGATTTTCACTAGTGTGTAACACTAGGCAAAACCCCCTCCCCCCCTTGAGTGCGTTACGTAATAATTGAACGGCCACAAATGCGGTATCTGATGGGACACACGTTAGAAATGATTATTCTCTTGGCTTTCGATATCAACGATCTAGGTGTCAGCATGTGTAAATTCATGTTCATTTTCATACCTGTCTCCGTAAGTGTGTCTGTCTTCCGATCTGTCTGTAGTCTATAATCTGTAGACTCGATAACTTCCGACAGAAGGATCACATTGGAATGTGCTTTGGCACACTTTTTTGGAACAAGTTCGTTAACCAGCCATTCTTGACCAATGGATCTGGTTTTATCCATCGAAATACCTTTTTGAAAAATCAAAAATGCACACTTCCGCTATAAGTACTAGAATTGTTCACCTTAAACAAATATACAAATATACTAACGACTATTTTTCGATAAGATGAATAGTTTTCGTTTCAATCACGATAACGCACTTACAAAAATGGAAAAATACCATTTTCCAGCAAAAAAAAAAAAAATAGACACGAGGAAATAATAAATAGAAAAATTGATCATCTTAAAAGGTCTTCTAGTTTTGTATGGACTATTTTTCAAAAAGATGTACATTTTTTGTTCGCATCGTAACGACGCTTTTTAAACGATGAAAAATTCAATTTGCTAGCCAAACTATGCGAGAAGTGAATATCGGTGGATGGTAGTATGGTACTGCAATCAGAATGTTATTATATAGGTATGATGAAACATGCATTTTTTTCAGAACAGGAATGTTTATTTTATTAGATTTAACATTTAAGAGAGTTTGGAATCGAACATGCAATGGAACCAACTACCTCCAAGATGTTAAGACGTCCTCCTCTTTTTCCGTTACATCTGCGAACCAGCGAGTGAACCGTCTTGCGATCTAGCCTGGCTTCGGGAGATTCCTATTGTGGTGTAATAGATACCTTTTTTCTGATACTTCTTCTGAGGTAGCTCGCCTCATTAAATTTGAGAATATTTGCAATCGATTCTCTCGCGAAAGATCAATATTATTTATTTTTTGATAAGTTTACTTTGATCAGGTGAAAAAATTGCACATTTTGAGCCATGAAACAACTTTCTATCTTCATTCTTTCCCCCTATGACATGTTAGTAGAAACTTGCCTGAAAATAGTAAATTATTTCGAATTTCAGAATTCAGGAAATTGCATTGCTTTCATGAAACCTTAAGGAATGTCTGTGGATTTATTCAGATTTTTGGTGAGTTCCAGCTAGCTTGAAGCAGCCGTCAAAGTCGATGCTCAAAAAAAGTATCCTCAAAACCTTGTTTTTCAGACCGTTTTACCCTAAAGATATTGTTGAAATTTATGATTTTTAACATCAGTCGATTCGGAAGACTTTGAGCTTCCACAATTGCCTTTTTAGAATATTATGCGATTTTTGGTTAGAGCGGGAGAGATGATCAAAGTGAGTGCCGCCTACTTTTGGCCCCGACTTTAGCCCTAGAGACGCGCGCATAATACAATGACGGACCTCTGCAGCTTACAATATTTGTTAAGTGGAACAATATGGACCGATCTTCTGACACAAAATCTAGACAGAACAGCTAAACTCGCATCTCTATTTAAAAACAGATCTAGAAGATACTGTCAGCTTTTGTTATAAAAGATATGGGGTAACATATCCATAGTTCGGTAAATCAAAGATGTAACGTATGCAGGCCTTTAGTGCTCGCTCGAGTTAAGCATTCAGTTATTCAGTGATATCATCATACGTGACACATTCATAATCAAAAAACGGGAGCATTAGGCTCTTCATAAGTAAATTTCGAGTTGATATTGGCAATGATCCCTTGTTCGTTTTGAGCTGGGGGAATACCCTAAAAGTCTTCTTGAAAATTTTGGGAACTTGTTCTTCCTAGGAGACTGCACGGTTAAAGTATTATGTTCCAAGTCAGATGTGGATGGTCAAATAATAATTATTGCTTTATTTTTGTAAGATTTTACGTTAGCTCATCTTAGGTGCCTATTGACTTACTATGTTTATATCCTTTTGAACCCGCGCAATCAAGCAATTAATGCAAGAGGTGTAACCTGGAAAATACCATTCAAAATCGTAAACGTATTTATGGTACTTGCAATGCTCAAGATCACTGTCAAGATCAGAGGTCTACAGACCGAAGAGTGAAGCCGTGGTGGACTACATTCTCGAACCCTACCCAGTCGGACCGATAAACCTAACTCAAAGAGTTAATGCAAAAAGGCTTGTGGTCAACAGTATCAAAAGCTTTGGAAGAATACAATAAAACAACTATTGTTAAATCCTTATTCTCGATGCTCTCAATGTACTGTATAAGGCGCGAAATCCAGATTGTAACGGATCAATGAGCTGATTTGCATATGCATGAGTTGCGAATGAACGATTTGTTCTAGCGGCTTGGAAATAGCACAAAGTATTGAATTCGGACGGGAATCATTAGGAGAAGATGGACTAGAAACCTTAGCTATCGGGCAAATAAAAGCTTTCTTTCATAAATCAGGAAAAATTACTACTAAAAAAATTATCATAGATGTAGATAGAGTAGTTGAAGTTTTCTGGTTGTCCGTACAAACAGTAGATGGTGCACAAGAGTTGGAGGAGTTTCTTGATGAGCAGATACTTCTTATTTACGTAAGACTAGACCCAAGCGTCTAAGTTAGTGACAGATATTTCTATTTTTAACCCTGTTCTTCATTGAATTAAAATTTTATTCGTTATGTGAATATTTAATTTTGGTTTCAAATAAATTTTCCAACTTACGAAACTGTGCTTGTATGCACCAGCAGGAGCTCCCTTTCATCTAAAAATGCTGGATTTCTCATTTGAATTTGATTATGGTATGTGGCTTAAAAAACTATATTCCACAAAAAACAGGTTTCATAAAAATGCCTGAGGAAACGGTCCATGGCATCTCATTCCAACTATTCCATTGTCTCGAAATCCGCTTCGAATGAAATTCTAGCTGATCGGTTGTCAGTTTTCATAAATAATTACGTTTTTCGATTTTTGATTATTTTTACTTATTTTTGATGACATGTTTCAGCAAAATATGGAAGCAAAGCGAGCAGATTTGTTAAATTAATGGAATAATGCATTTGGCCATTACGGAAAAATAAGTATGGAATTCGGAAAATAACTGATATGCGTATCAAAAGGTATAAGAATAATAAAGAGAACGATACAGTTAGAAACAAATAATTCACCTAAATGTGTTTGAAAATTCAAATTCTTAATGAGAAGGTATTGGTTTTATGTGAAACTTGACTTTCGCGGATTTAATGGATTCTCCACGTTTTGAGAACCCCCGAGTCAGAAAAAATGGTTTTTACGAAGGTGCTGCCTGTCTGTCTGTGCGAGATCCGACTGACGCGCGCCCCACGCGCAGCGGGCAGATTTTTGAAAATTTGAATATGTATGAAACATTCTACGAGCGTTTATTTTTATCTTTCCTGATGGGATGGATCATCTATCACGTTGGTTTTGTAGTGGTTACAAACGTTCAAAGAGCCTCATGCACTGATAAATTTGGCTGCTCTGACTTCTATCCAAAAAAGAAAAGCATGCTCAAGATGTTAAAAATGGCATGAATTTTTAATGTCACAGAAGCTTTTGTATTGTCGTAAGCCTGTCAATTCTCGGATGAGTTAATCTAGATCCTGGCCAGGCGTGAACGTAGGGAAAAAATAATTCACAATTTTTTCCATAGCTTTGACAGCAGAATACATAGGTGTAAGTGCAAATTTGCCTTCATTTGAATAAATTTCTGGATTATCGAGTACTTCTGACTTCCGGAGGAGTGTTCTACAAGAATTTCTTCCAAGAATGTAGATCTAATAATTCTTTGCAATGATGTTCAACTCCTTTGGCCACAGTAACTCTTTTACGGTTGCGGTAGTGGAGTGTGCTGGTTGACAGGTGGTGACAAAGTTTTACGGAATCGGTACTGAAGTGTGTTGGGAGAGTTCAGAGAACTCTTGAGAACCAATCTGAGTCTTGCAGTGAAAGCAGTCATTAGGCTCTTCTTCTACCGTATGCTGTATACCCTTGGACTTGAATATCCAGGTATTTATATGACTCGCCCTCGATCGTAGCCTTTATACGGTCCTCATTCTTGTTCCCCAATTCTTCGGTTTCCAATTCTCTCCGAATAAAATGCACTCTTCTGCATTTACCTGGTTCAAACTCCATGTAGATAGCATTTGAAAACTGTCTCATGATATTGATCACTTGCTACAGTTTCTGGTTTAAGGTAGCGTAAAGCTTCAGGTCATTCATGTACAAAAGAGAGATTAGTATATGAGTATCCTCATCATCATGTATTTGGAATCCATGAGACATGCCATTCAGTATATGGCTCAATGAATTAATCTCCAAACATAACCATAATGCACTGAAGAAGTCTGCTTAAGAGATACCCGTCGTAATGTAAATTGGTCTAGTTGTCCTTAGTTGCCCATGATCAAAGTACTTGATTTTTGTTTGCCAAAGTATCATCGCATGACCTCAGAGGCCAATGATGCATGGGCATATCTTGTAAATTACCAAAACTTGAACCGAATACTCATGTGGCACCAAAAGAAACGCTTGCTTGTAGTCAATGTGAGCCATGTGCAAGTTTCTTTGATCTTTTCTAGCTTGCGTCCTGGCCACAGCGTCAATGGTTACTAGATCTTAATTACCTCGTTAGGATGTTATTCTCATCACAATGATAGTAAACCACATCTGCAATGACCGCTGTGAGGCACTTACAAATCGTTGGGAGACAGGCCATTGGTCAAGATTCAGATGGATTTCCAGCGTTAGGTTTTCAAGGCAACATATACGTAGTTCCTTTGAGCATGAAGTTTGGCATTGGATCAGGATTTTCTGTGATCTTCTGGAAACTCCTCACCGATGCAGTGTGCACACTTGTAAGGTACTTGTATCAGAAGTTGCCACCATGTCCGGACCCAGAGCTTTCCAATTACTGCATCTTTCAAAAACCGCTGTGAAGTCCGAGTCTGTGATGGTAGAGGGCTCCATTGCAGGGTTCTTGCTTGCCCTTTCCTTCGCTAGTTGGAACCACGCAGTGTCCTAATTGTTACTGTTATTTTTCCCCAAACACCTAACCAGTAGTCGGCCATGTCTTCCAATGCAGTAAGTCCGGTATTCAGCTGCATGTTCAGCCTCTTCTTCAGTTCACGATTAAACCTCCTTTCATCTTCCGAGAAGGTTCGATTTTGCTGCTTTCTCGCACTCCTCTTGTTGTATCGACGCAGTCTGGCAGTAAGACCACCAAGTCTCTGCCGTGAAGATCTATCATCTCATCGAATATTGTTGGTGTCAATGTCTCGATGTTCCTAGGGTAGATGCTATTATTCATATGCAGTAAAAGCTTTCTGGTTTTATTCTCTTTCTTATATTGGATTAGTCGACGCAATTTGCTTCTCACTTTGCTGACATCCATATCCAACCTGATTTTCCATGGAAATTACAAGAGTTTGTACTTGCAACACTGATAATTCTACATTCAAGTGCGAGGGCAAAACCTTGTTGTTGAGATGCCCGTAAAGTGCTCGCATATCATTTGTGATGCACATTTTCGGACAAGAATGCCTTCTCGGTGACTCTACATTCCTGAACTCCAGTAAAGTTTGACCGAAACTACTTTCGAGGCGCTGCAGTTTTTGAGGGATTTCACAATCTAAATCAACGTTGACGTTGATATCCGGATGGAGTTCTAGTTTACCAGGATCTTGCTCTCCATTATCTCCAGCACCTATGCCATCAACTCCGAATACCTTCTCTTCAGCAACGTCTTTATTAGGGACTTCATTATGAGGACGCTGTTGCCCTGCCTCCATTTCGATGGTAGTTATTTCAACCTACGACAGAAATCTCTTAACAGATATGGAGCGTTTCTTATCTGCAAGATTATGTTCCTTTATCCTTGTGGCTAGATGCGGGTACTCAAGTAAGAAGAGACAACGATGTTCTCTTCTCACACTCTGCCCACTACCCTGTGCCACCAAATTGGGGCGCATCACATCTCTGTTAATATGGTAAGTCCATTTCAATCTCCTTCTTGTTCGCGGAATCTCCGCTACAGTATCTGATACAGTAGAATCAATACGTGATGGGGTTGCATTGCTTCATCAGTCTCAGCTTGATCTTGCACAGATTCATCCAACTAATGTCTATTGCTCGGTCTTCTGAGATGAGAATATTATTGCGAATGTCCTTGACCTTTGTGATGAGATCCTTAACTAAAACTTTCTGTACATGGGAATACTTCTCCGCGAACTTTGTCCTCAAATTGTAGCCCTCTTCGCGCTTTGTCTCAAATTTGTCGCTTTGATAACAGAGATCCATCAATTCTTCTATCATTTTGGTTGTCCATATGATGCTCTCCCACGGTATACCTGATAAGGTGGTTGGCTGAAAACCGCTTGAGCTAGTCAAAGCAACCTCAACAGGCACATCTGATGTCCCACTGTTTCCCGCGTTCCACGGACGTCCTTGCTGGCCAGATTGCTGATTGGCGAGATCTGCCCCGGCGATCCTCGGGAAGCGATGAGCGTTACAATATCTTTAGAAGACCCTCCATCATGGTCGGGGTTTTTTGGGGTTCCTCTTTGTCCCTCTTCTCCTCGTTTTTTCCTTTTTTTTCGTCTGTCTGGCATGCGTAACCCTATCAGTAGAAGTGTAGCGGTCAACGTAGCCATTAAAGTCATTAGAGCAAAGCTCAAGCCCTACCGCGACGACAACGCGAGAACACCATCAGTAGGGCCGTGCGTGTTTATTATTATTTTTGATGATAATATGATAATTAAAATTATTACTTTTATTATTATTATTATTATTATTATTATTATTATTATGATGAACTGAATTCTTAGCATTATATGCTAGTGTAAATCTATAAAAATAAGTGACTTATTATCAGGTATGGTTCCGAATAGCCCTGAACGCTTTTTTGCTGGAAACTCCATTAATGTATTTTGACGCGCTGATTACAGAAATCATAATCAAAATACACATTTTGTGTGTACATTGATCCACATTTTCGTGCTGAGAAAATAAGTATTCCAGGTACCAATTACTGCAGTGATTTACTCCCCCACCTAATTTTACCCATTTTATTCCACAAGACTTAAAAAAAGGGCAGGAATGTGAGTCAGATTATTTCTGTGACCAGTCACAGGAGTGCATTTTCCGCTTCCCGCGAGACTTGGTAAAATAGGAGGATATAGTACCTATAGTGTTTCCATGACTAGTCATAAGGATGCTTTCCTGCTCCCCCCTCCCCCAACAAGACTTGGACACATGAAGAGGTATGTTACACATATTATTCATATAACTGGTCACACGGGAATATGTTACCTACATTACTCCCATGACCAGTCACAAAGATGTCTTTCTGCCCTCAAATAGACTTAAGGAAATGGGGAACGATCTGCATGCACTGATAGGGCACCTCAACAACAAGGTTTTGCTGTTGCATTTGAATCCAGAATTATCAGTGTTATAGGTGCAATGTCTTGTATAGTTTGTGTATGTGGCAGTCGTTATAACGTTATTTCATAGAACAAAGCCCACAAATGCAGTTTTTGCCACAAGGCGGAAACAAAATCCACAATAAAAAATCAGGTTGTATATAGATGTCAGCAAAGTAGGGAGCAAATTGGTTGGATTGACCCAATATAAGAGAGGCAGTAGAACCAGAAAACTGATACACCATGTTAATAATATCATCTTCCCTCGGAAAATCGAGACACTGACACCGAAATTATTAGATTTGATTATGGATTTTCAACGGCAGAGATTTGATGTTCTCATTGCTAGGCTCCGTTGATAGGATAAGAGTAGTGCTAGTGCAGGAGAGCAGCAAAATCGAACCTTCCAGGTAGATGAGAGAAGGTTTTACCGTAAATTAAGTAAAGAGCAAAATAGACAGCTGAACACCAAAGTTCCTCAATTGGGAGACATGGCTTACTACTGGTCCGGTGTTTGGGGGAAAAATAACAGAAGCGATTCAGACGCTGCGTGGTTTTAGCTAGAGAAGGAAAAAGCAAGCAAAAACCCTGTAATAAAGCCTACTACTATCACAGAATCAGACGTTTCAGCAGTTTTGAAAATATCTTGTAATTAGAAAGTTCCAGGTCTGTATCTTACAAGTGTGGTCACTGCCTTGGCGAGGTATTCCTATAATATCATCGAACATCCTGATCTAATGCCGAACTTTAAGCGCCAAGGAACCACGTGTATGTTGCCTTATAACCAGACGCTCAAAATCCATCAGAATTTTGTCCAAAAAACTGTCTCCCAACGATTTATAAGTGCCTCCCAGCTGTTATCGCAGATAAGTTCATCATCATTTTAACAAAAATAACATCCTAATCGAAAAACAAAAAGGATGTTGCAAAAATTCGCGGAGTATTGAAGATCCAGTTAGGGGCTGTACTTAAATTACGTAACGCGTTTTTCTTTTGTTCACAACGTTGCATCTCTTTAGACATCCCGGCAGTTTTATTTTCGTCTTTATTTAAACAAAAGAAAAGTGCGTTACGTAATTTGAGTACTGCCCCTTACCAATGACGCTGTGGTCACGGCGCAAGCTAGGAAAGACCAAAGAAACTTGCACATGGCTTATATTGATTACAAGCGAGCGTTTCCTTCGGTACCACATGACTATTTGCTTCCAGTTTTGAAAACTTACAAGATATGCCCACGCATCATTGACCGCTTAGGTCGCTTTGGGAAATACAAATCAAGTACTTCAATCATGGGCAACCAATGGTAACTAGACCAATTCGCATTACGACGGGCGTCTTTCAAGCAGACTCCTCCAGTGCATTATGGTTCTGTATGGAGATTAATCCATTGAGTCAAGTTCTGAATAACATGTCTCATGGATTCCAAATACATGACGATAAGGATACTCATATACTAATCTCTCTTCTGTACATGGATGACCTGAAGCTCTACGCTAGCTCAAACCAGAAACTGTAGCAAGTGATCAATGTCATGAGACAGTTTTCAAATGCCATCTACATGGAGTTTGAACCAGGTAAATGCAGAAGAGTGCATTCTGAGTGCAAGAGGGTATTCTTGCATCCAAGGGTATTCAGTATTTGATAGTCAAGAAGAGCCCGATGAATGTTTCCACTCCAAGACTCAGATTGGTTCTCAAAAATTCTGTCAGCTCTTATGGAAAAATCAGGGCTATCAACAACTATCCTTTCCTGTTCTGACGTTCTCTTTTGGGCTCATAAGATGGTCAAACACCGACTTGTCCCCAGCGGAAACCTTGAATACCAGGGTAGAATCCAGAGAGGAATCAGAAACGCAATGGAGACGAAAAGCTGTCCACAGCAAGCATCCCAAGACCTTTGATCAACATGAACTGGATGAAGAGGCATCCAATATTTGCCTGGAAAAGGGCGTCCTGTTTCCGGGAACAGAATTATTCGTGACAACGATCCAGGACAGGGTTGTCGGCACCAGAAACTGTCGCAAGCATATTTTACATCAAGACCTGGTTGGCAAGTGCCGATTGTGTGGAGATATCAACGAATCCATCGAGAACATTATTGATGCCTCTCGTGAAATGGCTCAAAGAGATTACACTCACAGAAATAATGATGCAGCGGGCATCATTCATCAACAATTCGCCCTAAAATTAGGTCTTTCAACAAAATGGATGTCTTGCTACAGATAAATTTCAGTTCTGTTTCAGAGAACGAAGACTCCATCTTATACTGGGATGTTACTATCCAAATGGATCATTATATCCGAGCTAATCGAGCCAACTTCGTTCTTCTTGCAGAAGGTAGCGCTAAGGTCGGTATCACCGATATTGCTTGTCGACTCAACCGGAACTTATAGGCAACCTATACAACCAAGATCTATAACAGGGTGGTGATTCGACAGACAATTTCGAATTCCCGGTCATTTCTCGGTTCTTCCCGGTCAAGTTTTCCAATTTTCCTGGTCCACTAAAAGTCACATATATATTTGTCGAAAAACGCGAACAATTATTTCTATTTGGTGCATTTATTCTTAACATCCTTTAACAAAACATATCATGAATTGCAAAGTAAATCAATTTCGAAAAAACACTAAAATTTCCCATGGAAAAATATCATTTTTTACAAAAGTTGGAGCAGTTAAACATACGATTGGGAAAATCTATCTGCGATAACAAGGAAAAAAAAAATTTCTAACGAAACAGTTGATTTTACAATCAAAGTGATGAATTTCCAACTAATAATATGAATCTTCAACTGAAACAGTTTAAATTGCAAACCAAGAAGATAAATTTTTCACTAAAATGATAAATATTGTACTAAATCACTTCCATTTCCAAACATGAAGGTAAATATTCAAACTAGGAGATTGATTTTTAAACAGAAAGATTAATTTTCTACCAGAAAATACAATGTTTCAACAAAATGGTTGAATTTTTAACCCTTAGCTGCCACACTGGGGTCGTTTGTGGCCCAGCCTTATAATTTTCAAAATTTCCCCTCCTTAATTTCTGGACACCGGGTCCATAGTGTCATCTAGTGGTAGTTGGAGAGTTGCTCTTCCGCCTAGTGTACCGGCCGATAGATCGAGTGC
>WSXT02221648.1:0-16885 GCA_011762715.2 Neuroterus valhalla | reverse complement strand
GGGACGCGTGGCGGTCTCGGGTAGATGAGGCAATGAACTTTCGAGTTCCAAATGCTGATAAATAATAATAATATAAATAATTGATTAATGTAATATTCTGTCATTAAGTTCTAAGTAACCTGTGTAGAAATTTGGAGTAAGTTCTGAGGAAGACATTATGGATTGCCCTCAACCCATGAGGAGCCCATCATGGTTATCTTTATCTAGGCGTGGCCCCTTATGTGACCTACATTCTAATTCATAAGAATCCATCATAGGTTTTCCTAAGGGGTCCTTCGCATTTTTCCGGGTATTGATTTTTTTCAAAAATTGTTTCCTCCTAATTTTTAGGGATATTTGCTTTGCCAGACTTGTGTTTTTCCTTTCGTCGAACTTACGGCATTGTTTCTAATTTTATTTCTGTAAGACAGATACTCCACACGAGCATTATAACTGTTTGCCACAAAAGACAATGTATGACAAAAAAAAAATCGTTTGTTCTTTCTACATCAAAGCATGAGTGCAACAAGTGGAAGAACTTGTTAGCAGAACTTTAAACCTCCAAAACCAGGTAGATTTTGGCAGTTTGCATTGGGCATTGCGCAACATTATTGTTTATGGTGAAATTAACTATTAGAGTTGCGCGACAGTGCTAAACAATTTTCAGGGAAGTTTATCTTGTTCCGTAAATTAAACATTCTGATGGACTTTTCGTCGCGAAAATCAAAAAGCGAGGAATAGTTCTGCGTGTTTGTCCAATTTGACTATCAGGGTGGCGAATTGACCGCGAAACCGGGAAATGACTGAGAATTCAATAAAAAACCGTGAATTTACTTGACTCAACCTAGACTAGTAAATATTCAAAGAATGTAACGTTACTCCAATCTGATTCTAAATATATATAAATATATCCATACGTCATGAGATGAAGAATCTTCAATTTTTACATTATAAAAAAAAAACTTTTTCCAAATTTGTCGTTCTGTGATATTTTTTTAGCTGACTCTATTTTGATATTTGAATTGTTGATAGCTCAAACATACAGAAAGAATTATTACCTAACTTTTTTCAAGAAAATGTATTTATCATGTTTCATTTGCGAGTAGGATTTCGATTTAAAATTCATCTCTGTTTGAAATTGCGATTACTTCGTTGAAAATCAAACCGTCTTTTTCTGGTGAAAGATCAACAATTTTTATGAACATTGGTTTTTGAATTTGAAAATTAAACTATTTCTTTGAGAATTTACTTCTTGGAAAATTTCTATCTTTTGTAGAAAATTAATCTTTATGGTCAAAAATTCATCTGTTCACTTCAACTACATCTATTAATTTGAAAATTCATCATTATACCTGAAAATTCATCATTTTGGTTTAAAATCAATTACTTCAACTGAAAATGAAGCTGTTTCGTTTTTCGTTGAGAATTGATCTTTTCTAGTTCAAGATTCGACAATTCAGTGAAAATTTGTCTTTTTTAATTGAAAATATTTTGTTAGAAAATCGATTTTTTTGTAGAAAATTATCTTTTTCTTTGGAAGTTATTATTCTTCAAAAATTCTTCTTACCGGTTAACAATTCAAGTTCTACAGTCAAAAATTTTTCATTCTAATCGAGCATTCATCTAGTTGAAAACTCTTATGTTTGGCCATTTTTGTTAAATATATAACTGGAGCACATAAATTTCCAACCATGAAGGTGAATATTCAAACAAGAAGATTATTCTCAAGATTGAAAGAATTATTTTCCAATAAAAAATATAATCTTTTAACAAAATAGTCAAATTTTGAAGTCAAAAAATAATTATTTTCAACCAAAAATAGAATTTGAGTTTGAAAACCCAATTTCAAACCAAGCACAAGTGTTTAATACTAAAAAAAATCTGCCCACTGCGCGGGCACATTCTCATGGCGCGCTACGCGCGCGACTTGCTTCGCTCGCAAGTTTGGGCGCGCCTCGAGCGTGCGTCATTTGGATCTCGCGCTTCGCGCTCGATAATGTTTTTACCTCGTGCTGCGCGCTCGGTTTTTTTTCACCTCGCGCTTTGCGCTCGGTTCTTTACGTGCTTGATTCAGTTCACAGTGTAATGCATACACAGAGTTGCAAATATTGCAAAACTGCTGAAAACCTCTACTTCTATGAAGATTATAGATTGTTTTTTTTTATTTTGGATGAAATTATCTCTTATATTAAGTTTACTTGAGACTCTACTGGCCTTAAAATACACATTCTCATTACAATACTCGCCACTGATATTTGCATCTCGCATAGTTTGGCTAGCAAATTGAATTTTCCATTGTTTAAAAAGCGTTATCAAGATTAAAACAAAAAAAAATCTGTCCGAAACGCGAAGTTTTCTATATTATCTCTAACTCTAATGCATTAAATGTATATAATAATAATTTATATACCTCGTATCTTGTTTGGAATTATTTTTCGTGCGATCAAAATTGAAATTTTTGATTTTTTCAGAAAATTCTAAAAGTTGTATTCACGATCTTGTAGGGCTCCCAAGAAGAGACCTTTTTTCTCCTTGACTTTCTTCTAAATCTTGCGTTATTTGGCTGAAAATTCTCATTTTCTTTCATATTTTTGAATTTTGAAAATACGATAACTCTGGAAATTTTGTTTTTATCGAAAAGAAAACGATTAGGATAAATTTTTTAACTTTTTAAGTGCTACAAGAAATTATACTTACAATTTTTGATTCTTGAAAAAAAGGCCAAAAAAATTTTCAGAATGCTCCCTCTCTTTCAATTTTCATACAAAATAGCTGGTTGACGAACTCGTCCTTTCTTTTCCGGTTTTTAAAAAGTGTGCCAAAGCATGATCCATTGTGATCATTCTTTCGAAAGTTATCGAGTATACAGATTACAGACAGACAGACATATTCGAAAAAACAATTTTTTTTCTGACTCAGGGGGCCTCAAAACGTGGAGATTTCATTAAATCCGCGAATGTCAATTTTCGCATAAAACCAATACCCTGTCATTCAGAATGAGGATGTAAAACGAATCTTTAACTGAAGAAGTTGAGTTTTCAAACAGATATATTAACTTTTACTGAAAAAGATTATCGAACAAAAATTTGGATTCTGAAATTTCAGAATGAAAAAAGATAAATGTTCAACTATATAAGTAGATTTTTAAAAGAAACTGTGGAATTTCCTATTGGAATAAGTTAAATTTTCAGTAAAAAAAATTACTTTCAACAAAAAAACTAACTTTTAACAACAAAAAAACTCTTTCAACGAACAAAAAAAACTAACTGCTAAACAAATTATTACATGTATACACAAACTCAGTAAGAATCAAATGAAATCGTAAATGTGTAACTGATGTAGTTGGATTTTAAACCAGACAGACAAATTTTGCACTGAAATTATGAACATTTAACCAGAATAGTTCATTTTTTGACAAAAAATTTATTTTCAACCAAAAGTACAATTTTTCAACAGAATGATTGAAATTCGAACCATAAAAAATGAACATTCTCAAACAAAAATGGAATAGTTACAATTTATTAAAAAATGGTATTTTTTGATTGATAGTTTTAGTTAAAAATTTATTTGTTGAGTTAAACATTCATTTTTTCCAATTCAAAATTTGAGTATTTAAATTTTCGTTGACAATCTATCTCTTTCAGTAAAAGTGAATTTATCTGTTTGAAAACTCAACTCCTTCAGGTAAAGATTCTTCTCTACTTAGTATAAAAAACACTTATGCTTGGTTTAAAATTAGTTTTTTCTAGCTAAAAATGTTACTGTTCGATTTGTGTTGAACATTGTATTTTTTCTTAGAAAATTATTCTTTTTATTTAAACACTAATCTTCTTGTTTGAATTTTCACCTTCATAGTTGAAAACTGAAGTGCTCCAGATAAATATTTATCTTTTTAGTTGAAAATTCATATTCTTGGTTGAAAAATGAACTGTTTTGTTGAGAATCTGTTTCCTTGTGTTATCGTAGATTCATGTCTTCAGTCGTTAGTATAACTGTTCCTATTTTTGTAAAAAAGATGATATTTTTTTGTTGCAAATTTGAGTCTTCTTTACAAAATTGATTCATTTTGCAATGCTGCGTCTGTTGTGTTGAAGGATGTTTAGAATGAACGTCATGAATAAAAATAAATGTTTGCTTTTAGCGACAAATATAAATATGTTACTTTTAGTTGACCGGGAAAATTGGAAAACTTGACCGTGAAGAACGGGGAAATGACCGGGAATTTGAAATCGTCCGCTGAATCGCCACCCTGATTATGTTCCTCATACATTCACGTGCTTCAGTTTCTACAAACTTAGAAAGGATTCTGTATAAATAATTGCACATTTTCAATGTTGTGATGAAAATTTACTATCATCATCTCGAGTAAATGGTGAATGATGAATTGCGCATGGTGAATCAAATGAAACTCTTTTAGTTGCAAGTATACATATAATAATAACATAAAACCTCACACTTGGAAAAACACTCTTTTTATCGAACAAGCGTAAAGTGGCTTTCTTTCTTCACAATCCATATCCCTCGTAATAGAATTTAAATTCAAATAGAAATTAAAAAAAAATCATAATTTATCATTGTAAACGAAAAAATATTTGGCAATAACGTAACGTATTACTCTTTTATGTTTGAAACCAATAACATGGCTAATATTACCACAAGTAATTGATGTAGCTTGATTGATGTAGCTCTGCATAAGAATCAATTCGCTCTACAATATAATTTACAATTCCTTCTATTATTTTATGGGTCACAGATTTTATATCTGAAGTTTGCAAACAATAAACAAAATTATTGACACTTTTCAAAATGGACCCATCGAAACTTGACCGCCTAATTGTTTCCCATGGAAAAGGTATCCAACTTGTAAAAGGCTATTCACCCTCAGCAAATTTTTTACACGAAGGAGTCGACTTTGTAAATTCGAAGTTTTGACTGCTGGCTAGCGCTCTCTGATGTCTGATACCCATATGGGATTTTAAAGTTTAGCTTGAGAAAAGTGTTATCAAAACTTGACCAAAAATGCATTTCTGGTGACTCTTAACTAATTAAACATGAAAATTGTGGCTCGGGGCCACGGGGTCCTCGTGATTTTTCCCCTATAGATTGTCCACGTGGGTGGATCCCTGGCAAGAGCCAACATTCCAAAGAGGCCCAAGCGGTACTTTTTCCACACAGCAATTCATCATCAAGAAATTAATAGTCACATTGATAAATTTTACACATTTGAATTCGAGTTGTAAAATTGTGAATAGTCGAAGAAGCTTTGTACCATGAGAATAATATTGTGAAAGAAAGAAATCTCATTATTCCAAGTCTCTAACTGACAATCAGTGATATCTATTATATATGTTGTAGTCAACTAACTCAAAAGATTATAAATTGTCCTTGGAATATTTAAAAATTGCAGTGAAATATCTTATTCCTGTTATCGCTAATGAGGTACCGAGTATAATATTTAGTTGGATTGGAATTACAAGCGAATATTAATCACTGTCCATAACGAGATTACACGTGTATGGCGTAATGGCAATAATTTCTCTTGCAGTAATGGCAACCGAGCCGCAGGTTGATCTCGAACTTGGATCCTGCCTTATAGAGACTGGAGAGTCTTAGCTGTCTTCTCTCGACACTCTTCCATTTCTCCTGCTTTAACCGACTCCCATGCTTTGCCATGCCATTTCATTTTCTACAAATCTACATCACCGTAAATCCCCTTTTTCACGGATGGCTCGTGACACTTTAGTGGCAATTATTGCTCACTCAGCGCGCTTTTGTAAAAAGCACCTCAAGCGTTCCCTCCTTTACACTCGCACTCTCACCTCGTCATTCGCGTCTCCTCCGTCAGCATCCTTACCGTCAGATTTTAATTTTCCTATAGAGTTTCTTTATCTCCCTTCGTGAGAGATTTTATTTTTATTCCATTGAGATTTTTTCTTCATTTATAATGCAATGATCTCTTATATTGGATCACTGGAATATACACTGAAAAAAATGGTGGGTTGCAGGGTGGCGACTTGACCGGGAATCCTGGAAAGACCGGAAAATTACCGAGAATAGAATTAAAAAACCGAGGATTCACTTGACTCAACCTAGACTATTAAAAATTTTACCGAAAAAATACGAGAAATGACCACTTTCTTTTTATGAATCAAGAAGAGATCTTATTATTCGATTTGAAGAATCTGTCGTTCCTTTAATATGATTTTTAAAATATTTAAATACATCTATACTTCATCAGAGAAAGAATTTTTATTTTTTTCCATTATAAGAAAAATGTTTGGCAAATTTTTTGCTCTGTGAGATTTTTTGAGTGGATCTAAATTTCATAATCGAATTGATGGTAGCCCAAACATACAGAACGAATTATTATCTAAATTTTTCCAAGAAAATGTATTTATGGCGTTTTATTTGCTTTTCCCCATTTATTTGACTCGGGAAAGGGAATTTCAGAAAATAATAATTATTTTTATTTTAGGGCAGGGAGTTTCAGTGAAGAAATATAATTTGACTTGAACAGGAAATTTTTCATATGGAACAGGAACTTTTTAAACTAATTATAATTCTGAACAATTTTAAAGTTCCCTCATCTCAATTTTAGATTTTAAAGAAGTACTTCAAGCAGTCTTTTGAGTAGAGTAGTATTCCGAAGGAGAAATATTTCTGAAATATGATGGACAGCTTGTTCACGTTTTTCATTGCAAATTTATCCTTTTTTAGTTGAAAAATCAACTGCTTCGTTTAAATTTCAAACTTGTTTGTTAGAAAAACAATTCTTTTTATAAAGTTGCAGTATCCTCTGTTTGAAATTGTTGCTGTTCTCCTAAAAATCAATTTACCTTTGTTTGGTAAAATTTCAAGTATTTAGTTGAACATGGATTTTTGAATTTGAAATTTAAACTATTTCTTTGAGATTTAATTTACTTCGTGGAAAATTTGCCTTTTTTGTAGAAAATCAATATTTATGATTCAAAATTCATCTTCTTGCTTAAAATACATGTATTCCCGTTGAAGATTCATCATTATTGATGAATAAACCATAAACCACCATAAACCACGTGGCTTCTTGAGGGGGGTAACTAGTAATTTACATGAGTGGCTAGAGTCGCCATTTCTTTATTCAGATTATTAAAAAAGAAATAAAATTAAGTTGACCTCATAATTTTTTGTTTTGATATGGTTTTACAAGGAATAGAGGAAACCACGCAGCAACCAATACCTTATACCTGAAAATTCATCAGTTTTTAGTGGAAAATTGATATCTTCTAGTTCGAAATTCGACAATTCGGAGGAAATTTGTAATTTTGAATTGAAAGTTCAGTTGATTAGTTGGTACAGTACATATTTGGTTGAAAAATCGATTATTTGGTGGAAAATGATTTTTTTCTTCGAAAGTTAATATTCTTCTTCAAAAATTCTTCTCAAAGGTTAACAATTCAAGTTATACAGTCAAAAATTTTTCATTTTAGTTGAAAATTCATCTATTTGAACTCTTCTGTTTGGTTTAAAATTAATTTCTCAAGCCGAAAATGTTAGTATTATATTTTTGGTTGAAAATGTGTATCTCTATGGTTGAAAATTTACCCATTTTGTTCAAAAATTGTACTTTTTGGTTGAAAATCAATTTTTGGTCAAAACTCCAACTATCCTATTGGAGGGTTCATCATTTCAGGTAAAAACTCGTCTTTTTGGTTTAAAATTCAACTACTACAGTTAAACATTTATCATTTTATTTGAAGATTCATCGTTTTGCTTGATAATCGATTTTTTTGAAAGTTAGTTTTTTTTGTTACAAGCTAATTTTCTCTGTTACAAGAATTTTTTTCAACTGAAAGTTTTACTTATTCCAATTGGGAATTCCATAGTTGTAGTTAAAAATTTATTTGTTTGGCTAAATTATAAATTTGCGTATTCAAATTTTGGTTGACAATAATGTATATATTTTTAATGAAAATTATTGCATCTGTTTGACAATTTAACCCTTTCAGTTGATTCAGATTCTTCGTCTTAGTTAGAATGTCTTATATTTGGTATGAAATTGGGTTTTCAAACTAAGAAGGTTAAGTTTCCATTTTCGGTTGGAAACAATTAGTTTTTCAGCTGAAGATTCAGCTGTTTTGTTAAAACATTGTATTTTTTGGTAGAAAATGTTTCTTCCTATTTGGAAATTAATCTTCTTGTTTGAATATTCGACTTCATAGTTGAGAATTAAAGTGCTCCAGTTAAATATTTATTATTTTAGTTGAAAATTCATCTTTTTGGTTCGGAATTCAAATCGTTCTAGTTGAAGATTCATAATCATAATCGATTTTTTCAATTGTAAGTGTAACTGCTCCAACTCTTGTATAAAAATTATATGTTTCCGTGGAAAATTTGGGTTTTTTTTTCAAATAAATTTATTTTGCAATCCTTGATCTGTTTTGTTTAAAGATGTTGAGAATGAACGTAGTGAATAAAAATAAATGGTTGTCTTTTGCGACAAATATGAATATGTTACTTTTAGTTGACAGGGAAAATCGAAGATCTCGTCCGGGAGAAACCGGTATATGACCGGGAATTGAAAATCGTCTGCCAAATCGCCACCCTGATAATATTTGCTCCACATCTCAAGTTGGAATGTTCTTCATCAAAATTGTATCAAATTTTTCTGATTTGAACGGTTCAGATTATACTATCTCAATTTGTGAAACTTCGGCAGCCCTAAGTAGAAACCCTTATGAAACCCTTAACCCATATTCGATCGAGCTTTGGCACCCATTTTGAGGAACCAAAAAGACAAGTCGAGTCCGTTAACCAGCTATTTTCGAATAAAAATGAAAGAGGAGGAGCATTTTGAAAATTTTTTACGACTTTTTTTCCAATACTCAAAAATTGTAAGTACGGTTGCTTCGAGTAGGTAAAAAGTGAAACAATGTATTCTCATGATTTTTTTTTATAGAAACAAAATTGTTCGAGTTGTGGCATTTCCAAAATTCAAAAATATAAACGAAAATGCGAGAATTTTTAGCCAAATAACGCAAGATTGAAAAAAAAGTCAGGAGGAAAAAAAGGTTTCTTCTTGGGAGCCGTAAAAGATCGTTAATATAACTTTCTGTATTTTCTCGAAAAATCCATAAATTCCAATTTTGATCGCACGAAAAATAATGAAAACAAAATCAAGATTTTTATATTGTGAGCAGTCTATTGGAGATACGAAAAAAAGTAAAACTACTAAAATTGTTTATCTAAAACGTTTCCACAAGTTTGTTCTCAATAATTTTTCAATAGGGTATGTAGTTTTTGTTTTTTCTGCGAGAATAGTCTAAAAATGAAAAACTCCAGTTTAAGAAAAAAATTGTTTTTTAAAAGATCAACTACAAATTCTGTTTAATTCTTTTTTCTCATGAGATGCATAGGTTTTATATTTAGAAAAAAAAACAATATTTTAAAGAAAAGTCAAGTTTGTAGCAAAGCTTAACGAGATACAAAGTAAAGTTTTAAAAGAAAAACTGTTCTTTTTATGGGATTCGTGGTTTTTGTTTTAATTGTAATTATATTAATATAAGAAATAGACTTGATAATTTTTTTTTGAACAAAAGAAGGTACGACGTATTCAAATGAATATTATATACATTTGATGCATTAGATTTAAGGGTAATATAGAAAAGTTCGCGTTTCGGACAGATTTTGATCGAGTGCGCAGCACGAGACAGACGATGAGAATGTATTTTTTAAAGCCGGAGAAGCTTTAACAAAAGAGAACTTACAAACATCAAAAATACAGCAGCCGACATTCTACTTTAGAAAACAATGGTGTTGGTGTTTATGACATACTTCAGACCAATAATTATTTAAAAAAAGGATTACTCCTTTCCTTTAATAGAAGCGACATTTCGAGAGTCAAACGCTCTCCTCATCAGGATACAAGTTTTTTGGTCAATATTTCAAAAGAGAAATTTCCAAAGTACAATTAGAGAATAAAAAGGCAAACAATACCATCGTCTCTGTCAGTCTCTCAATAGCATCTGAATGTAATTCATAGTTGAAGACACTTTTGAGTGTAAAAGCCAAAAAATTGGTGAGGAATATAATAAAACCGAGTAAATTTTTGAATTATATTGTGTCCGGTATTTGATCCGGTGTAAAAAGAAACTTTTTATTATACTAAATATTCAGTAAAAATAAAACTTTGATCGGAGACGAAACCAAAGTTTCGCTCCACTTCGGAGCATCAGACGAATGAACACCAGACGAAGCACAACATCGCATGGACTTTGAGTCATTCTACTTTTTATTTTCAAAAGCTCGATACACAATTTTAGGGAAGTAAAAAGACCGAGCGCGGAGCGCGAGGTCTATTTAGTATCGAGCGCCAAGCGCAAGATTCAAGAAACGCGCGCCGTAGGCGCGCTCAAACTTGCGAGCGAAGCGAGCTGCGCGCAGAACACGCGATGAGAATGTGCCCGCGCAGTGGGCGAATTTTTCAGAATCAAAATCAGTTTGGTTCGATAGATATAACAATTTCGAGTTCCATCAGCTGATAGAATAATATTGAACCAGACTACCTACTCTCTACCTCTAGGTTAAGCGTTAAATCAGGATAATTAATTTCCCTAAAAGATTGAGCAATTGTCGGTTTCTCCTTCAATGACACTCGACATAGGGCACTTGTCTCGCGACATTGTACTAGCTTTGTCTTATCGCATGAACCACGATAGTGGAATTGTGAAAAACGGGACTAGCTGGAAACATTGGAATGTCGTAAAAGAATGGTATTAGACGCAAAAGGGGACAACAAGCTGGTCAACAACGAAGACACTGTAACGGTGCCTCGCACAAACTGATTGACAATGATTGAAACCAGCAAGGTCTCACAACAATCCTCCGAGTTTGAGAGTAGCATGCAAACAAGTAAGCCAAGCGATGTCCAATTTTCTCTTCTTGTGTTGGCCCATGAGCTCCACCGTAAAAAGAGAAAGGTCTCTCTTTTTCCCTCAATAAATCTTTCTTCCAAAGAATTAACAAAATTTTATAAATTTGTACCGAATCAACCGACTGTCTGAAAATATCTGAAACATCCAGTAACACAAATCATATGAATACTGGTTGATGTTATAGAAAATAATTCTCCGTTTCTGCGATGTTAGAATCTTAAAGATTCTCGCCCTCATATGCATTTACTTGAGCATGACCATTGCCGGAAGTTATCACGTTTCGTATGCGTTCTTGGGGAAGAAGCGCCGCATAAATCAACGACGCAGGTCTCTTGTTTATGATATATCGCTCTTGGGATCAAGGGATGCTTTATGCAGGTACCTGCCTGGCTGCTTGTAATCATATGTCTCATTTCTTAGGTATCACACCTGTTAATACTTTTTATTTTTAACCTTGAACCTTCTCTTTCCTCATATTATCAGGGCCGCCACTCAGTCACTCAAGTCAGTTTTAGTAAATTTTTTATTCCAAATCACTTTTTAGTCACTCTTCTGTAAAAAAGTCACTATAAGTTACTTTCTTCAAGAAATAGTCACAGGGTGGCGACTTGACTGGGATAAAAACCGGGAAATGACCAGGCTTCCTTTTTATAGATCAAATAGAGATCTTATCATTTGATCTGAAGAATGTAACGTTCCTTTAGTGTGATTCTCGAAATTTTAAATATATGTATATACTTTATGAGAAAAAGAAATTTAATTCTCTTTCATTATAAGAAAAACCTTTTGCAAAATTATTTCTTTCTGAGATTTATCAAGCTGACTGAAGTTTGGGCCGAAACATACAGGGAGTTTCAGAAAATGATTTGGGTTCTTATTGAAGCTTTGCTTCTTTTGGGAGGGTATACAATAGTATACATATACTCTGAGCGACGCGACCTAACTGTGAAAAACGGTAACACCCCGTCACGAAGAAAGCGACACACTCAGCTATCTCTCCCCCTCTCTCTCTCCCTCCCTGCCGTACTGGAGGCCGGTGCAGTATATGTACAGTAGACTCTGCGCTTCCCGTTCTCACATTTCTTCCTTTCGCCCGACTTCACTCTTGTTCGGGACACGGCGCGGCGCACACTCGACGCGCCGCGTGTATGTATTGAACACGGACTTACACGTTGCGCGGGAATAAAGGCATTTATAATGAATAGTTCTGAAAGTGATTCGTCTGAAAGTTTATGTCAACATTAAAACTTGAAACTGACAAACTTTAAAAATTTAACTTCTTTGAAATTTGAATCACCAATTGCGATCAACTTTATACTTCCTGCTACAATATTTCTTTTACTGGCGTGCATGTACGCATAAAGTGAGAGGATAGCTGTTTTTTTCCAATCGATCAATGAAATAACAATCAAATTTATGATTTTATTTCAATGCGGAAGAGCAAAGCTTTTGTCGGCGGTCCTGCGACCGCTCTACTTTTTATTTAGGTCATTTGTATAAATAAAAATAAATTTGGGATGCAATTCATTTGAATTCAACGAAGAATAGCCCGTGTGGAAAAAGCTCCGTTTAGCCCTCTTTGGAATGATGGCCCCTGGCGAGGGCCTGCGTGGGTGACCCACGCGGGGAAATCCGCGAGGGCCCTCACGGGATAGTGAGGGCCCTCGCGTTTGCCCCCTTCGATCAACGTGTGAAATTTCTAAGTCCAAAGGGTGAATAATTTTTCTCCATCAAATTGGAGAGATAGAATTTCAAAATCAAAATTAACCACGTTCAAATCAAAGTCAAATAGAAGTTCAAAGTTCTATAAAAATAACGTTAAAATTGTTATTAAAAAGCTCTAGAGATTTCAATATTTGAAATGCTTCCATCAGAAATGTTTTTGTTAAATATCTAAAAGTTGAATTAACCAACGTTTCTGAAACTTGAATAATTAGAAACCAGAATTATTCAGGATTGGAAAATAGAAATTTAAACTATTCTTTGTCGTATAATTAGAGGTTAAAGGTTTCAAAAACATGCAATTACAATTATCTAAAATATGATACCGAAAACCTGGTGAAACTGAATTACATTTGTATAGGTCATACGATTATAAACTTCAATTGTTCGGGATGTGAAGTATAGTTAAAATTAAGTAAAAGATAAATGTTAAGAAACTTACTCTAAAGTTTTTAATTTGGCAAAAGAAAAATGTGTAGAAACAAGAGCATCGTCCTCTCGTTTTAAGACAAGGACTTTCGGTAAAAAAATAAAATGTGTCCGCTGCGCGGACAAAAACTGCACGTCCAGTGGAAAAAATTATAACAAATTCACAGATATTTTTCGGGGCGAATAACTTTTCTCTATCAATCTTCTGTGTTAGCTTTAGTCATTTTTTCAAAAATTTCATTATATAATTTTTTATAGTTATCTTCCCTGATTGAAATGAATTCATTTGATTGTTTTTTATAAGTAAAGCAAAAACTACTTGTCCTATCAAAAAGTTAAATTAACCAAATTTGTAGATCTTTTTTTGGTGCACAAGTTCAGTTCATTTATATTTTTCCGTACCTTGCATGGTTTGACCAATAAATGAATCTTTCTATTTTTCATTATTTATTTTTCGACCAAAATTTGAATTTTGGATTTTTTTAGAAAACTCGACAAGTTGTAAAGATCATCCTGGAGGGCTCCCAAAAAAGAAACACATTTTTTCCTTCAAACTTTTTTTCACATCTTGCGTTGTTTGGCTGAAAATTCTTATTTTCGTTTAAATTTTTGAATTTCGAAAGTGCCACAACTCCGACAATTTTGTTTTTATCAAAAAAATCATAAGGATAAATTGTTCCACTTTTTACCTCTTACAAGAAACTGTACTTGCAATTTTAAATCTTGGGAAAAAAGTCCAAAATTTTTTTCAAAAAGTCCCCCTCCCCCCTCCTCTTTAATTTTTACCCGAAATAGCTGATTAACGAACTCGAATCGTCTTTTTGGTCCCTCAAAATGGGTGCCAAATCGCGATCGAATATGATCATTCTTTCGAAAGTTAGCGAGTTCATTGTTTTTATGTGAAAATCGACTTTCGTGGAATTTACGTTGGTGTCTGTCTGTCTGTTGTCGTCGTTGTCGTCTGTAAACTCTATAACTTTTGAAAGACTAATCGGATTGGATTTTCCTTTTGCACACGTTCCCAGGGACCAAAAAGACCGGTCCAGTTCCTTAACCAGCTATTTCGGACGAAAAATTAAAGGGGGGAGCATTTTGGAAATTTTTTGGACTTTTTTTCCAAGACTCAAAAATTGTAAGTATGGCTTCTTGTAGTACGTAAAAAGTGGAACAATTCATCCGATTGGTTTTTTGTGTTAGAAACAAAATTGTCAGGGTTTTGGCATTTTCAAAATTCAAAAATGGCAACGAAAATGAGAATTTACATCCGAATAACGCAAAATTGAAAAAAAAAGTCAGAAGGGAAAAAAGTTTTCTTCTTGGGAGTCGTACAAGATCGTTTATACAACTTTGGAATTTTCTTGAAGAATCCAAAATTCCAATTTTGATCGCATAAAAAATAATGAGAAAAATTCCGGTTCAGGAACAAAATTATCCTGTGAAAGAACATCTACATATGAAGGGTTCCACGGCATAACCGTGTCAGTGCCATTTTTTTGAAAACACGTTTTATTGGCCTAATAATTCTCTAAAATTCTACCGCACATTGTCCTGAAAGTATATATAAAAATTAAACCGGAAATGGGTTTTCAAAATTCGTGGTTTTCCATAACCGTGTAAGTGCCATGGGCCCACCTGCGCGACACTCATGCTCCTTCGTCTTCAACGCAGTCTGCTTAGTCACGTTGATTCACGTGTTGCCGGTCGACTTGTTTACCATTTTGCAAGTACAATGTAAAGTATTACCTCGATTTTTTTTTTTTGAAGAAACGATTTTTCAAACTTACTTTTTCACTTTTCAGCCTTTTATTCGTCTCGAAATTTTTTCTCAAACATTTAAGCATACGTTTTATGTTAACCTGGGTCTGAGAAAAGAAAAAAAATTTGGATGAACTTTTTTGAAAAAAAAAAAACAAAAAAAAACCGCAGTCGATTTTTGAGGTTATTTATCCCGAAAAGTATTAACTTTTTCGAAATTCTGTTTTTTGGGATCTGCAGAGCTCCACCAAATCTCGAATTTAATTCCTCATTTTTTCTTTCTTCTTAGAATTAGATTTTTCGAGAAGGTTTTTTTCGTTCTCCTGAAAAATTTGTCCCGGTGGGCTTCCATGGTTGGAATCCTTCATATTCTGTTTATTTTTTTTTCTCATGAGATGCATAGTTTTGGTATTAGTCCAAAAAAAACAACGTTTCAAATAAAAGTCAAGTTTTTAGCAAAACTAAACGAGATACAAAGAAAAGTTGGAAAAGAAAAAGTGTTCTTTTTTATGGGATGCGTGGTATTTGTTTCAATTGTAAATATATTAGTAGTAGAGATAGACTAACTAAATTTGAAATAAAACAAGCTAAGAGATATGTTAATTAATATTATATACATTTGATGCATTAGAGTTGAAGGTAATATAGAAAAGTTCGCGTTCGAGACAGATTTTGATCGAGGGCGCAGCACGAGATACACGATGAGAATGTATTCGTTGAAGCCGGAGAAGCTTTAACAGCAGAGAATTCACAATATTCAAATACAGCAGCCGACATTCTACTCTTTAGTTTCAAAAGCTCTATACACAATTGTAGGGAAGTTCAAAGACCGAGCGCGTAGCACGAGGTAAATTCTAAGCCGAGCGTGAAGCGCGAGATCCGAAAGACGCGCGCTCAAACTTGCGAGCGAAATGAGCTATGTGTGATGAGAATGTGCCCGCGCAGCGGGCAGATTTTTTAAGGTACATTAGTCTGTGGCAGTCCTGCACAATTTATATTTCCATGTTTAGCAGTTTTGTCTCTTTATGCAGACAATACTTTCAATACTACTTCACATCAGAGAAAAATTTGGGAGTAACTCAGTTGTTGATAAAACTACGAAACATTTTAAGAGTATCCTATAAATATAAATCGATATGTATATTATAAATGTTTGTGCCTGTATAGAGACTCAGGCATAAAACCTGTATAATTCGTATAAGCTCGAAGCAGTTACTAAGCAAGACTAAAAGGGAACGGTACTTTCCGACCTTCGCCCTTGGGAAGGAAGTCCGTTGACATCTTGGGGACCTGAAAAGACGGAGTATGTGCCTGGTTGGTGAGTTCCTGATGGTGCACAAAATACCTCATACGCGCTACCATCGATCGTAGATCCTGATAAGATATAATCAATGCCAGTTGTCATCGGGAAGTATCGTTCGTTCAGTAGGGACACTAAAGTCTCGCTTGCAGATTCAGCTGCGCTTCTCAAAGACATCTTCCACTCCGAGCGGTACATGAGAGTATCTCCTTTTTTTACACGACAGTGCTGAAGAAAAGCACACAGAAGCGCTGAGAGAGGTGCTCGACTGGTTTTTTGCAGTGTTGAGAGAAAGAAGGAGTAAGGGAAATGAAAGACGATACAGGGGATCTCGAAACAAAAAATTAGTAGCTGGTTACTTCACCTGGCTGAAGTTTCCAACGTTACCGAAAAACGAAAAAAAAAATAATAATAATTTTGCGCTAGATCTAAAATTTTATTGTTTGAAATAGCCCTCTCAAGGTTAGAAAACGGGGGTGTTCCGGAAGAGCTAGGGGTATGAGACTTTCTTTGGTATCTTGATCCATCAAATGAAACTATTCTCATTTATAATAATAGACGTCTGGAAAATTAAGCATTTTTTTATTTTATTTTTTATTTTTTTTTAAACTTATGGGTAGGCAACGTTGGTGTTCCGTAAGAGCTAGGGGTATGAAACTTTTTGGATTGATGTTCCTTACACGAGGGTAGAGAGATCTCGTGGGTAGGGACCAAGTTCATAATAGTATATTGAGCAACGAGTGCGGGCAATCGGTGACCCCGCACAAGTTACTCATACTACTTTTTGTTA
>WSXT02221637.1:0-16885 GCA_011762715.2 Neuroterus valhalla | reverse complement strand
TACCTTGTCAAAAAGCCAAAAATAGTAGCACCGCAATAACACCTTGACTCTTCTCTCGGTCCCGGAAACGGAAGCCCATATTACGTTATATAATACATCATATGTCACACAATTCATTGCATCATACATCGCATCATATATCGCATCATGCGTCAGATCGTGCATACTACACCATATCGTTAACTAAGCGCAATTTTATGCCTATAAAGAAGCTACGGCAAGAAAATACCGCTTCGGAAAAAGTAGCAAGAAGGTACCGCTCTAGAAAACTAGCCAAGAATGTGCCACCTCAGAAGAAGGGAAAGAACGTGATCGTCCAGAAATGCATTTTTTTTACTTGAATTCACTTCAATAGCATAATACATCGGAGGTCACGTCATATTTCACACATCATTTATCACGCAATTTATCACATCATATATCACATCATACATACTACACTCTCAACCCCTTGAACCGGAATTCTGGCTAAAGCAATGTCCAAACCTGTGATTTTCGTATAAAAATTAATTCAAGATCGTTTCTACAATTTAGAAAAATAAGTTAAAAATGCAAAAATACATCATACACTACATCAAATATATTATACATTATACGCCACTTTATTCATTATATATCAAATAATATATCGCATTGCACCATACATCATCTGCCACGCAATTCATCACATCATGCATCATACACTACATCATATATATTATACGCCACATCATTCATCATATATCAGATCATATTTCGCAGTGCATCATACATCACATCACATCATACGTTACATTACATGATACACCATACATCACATCATATATCATATGTAACGAGATTCATCACATCATACATCGCATCATATATCACATCATGCGTTACATCAAAATATAAACACTGTCGCAAATATCTGTTTAAGTTTCCATTTGCATGCGAGTAAATTTTTTGCAATCGCCGTCATCGGAATCGATTTCTTACTTCCAATTCCGCAGTTGACAGCTTCTGCACTGAGTTACAGAACAAGTTTACAAGAAACTGCTGAAAAAATAGTCACACAGCTCGAATATTATATGCACATTATCGAGCTTCTAAAAAAGGTGTTCAAATTTTTATTCAGTTGAGTGGTTAATTATTGTTTCAGTTACGTTTGTACTTAAACGGGTCGGTGAATTTTCAAGACATTGTTACTTGTGGACTACATCATATATTATATACCACATCAAATCACATACACTTACCGCCTAGACGAGTGCCAGTATTGGGGGTTGTGGTTCTGACGCGTGAGAAATTAGAAATCCAGTTCGAACCAGATTTGAAGCGACGATTGACTAGGCGAAGGTAAACACTCAGGACCGTATGTAAGGTCTCGTGAATACGTGCGTC
Organism: Neuroterus valhalla; assembly: GCA_011762715.2. Taxonomy (NCBI): domain Eukaryota; kingdom Metazoa; phylum Arthropoda; class Insecta; order Hymenoptera; family Cynipidae; genus Neuroterus; species Neuroterus valhalla. The sequence continues at coordinate 15,520 of WSXT02221637.1, read as the reverse complement.
GCAAGTCTCCAAGTGAACAACTTCTATACTACGCATTACGGTCCTGTCTTTTCAAGGCTGATGGGCTGTCGTGCTGCATTATGCGAGGGTCGGGGGGAGGGACAGAATCACTCAAGCATGAACAGCCGAGAAACTGGCGCTGACTCGAGAGGCGCCCGTCCAAGCGGTAAGTGTATTACATATCATCACATTGTATAATAATACATTATGTATCACATCATACATCACATTATACATCATATATAAGGTCCTATCTTTGCATCATCCTATCATATCCTCTATCACATTATCACCCTATCGTTCATTACATTATACATCACAGCATACATAATACATAACGTCTTATATCACATCACATCATACATCATGTACCACATCATATATCATATCATTCATTACATTATACAAGATAGCATTACATCATACAGAACGTCATCTATCACATCACATCGCATCATACATAGCTCTTCATGATTTCATACGCAGAAATTGAATTTTTTAATAGAACCGGACAAGATTCACATTGCTCGCCTTCGGTGATTGAAATATATTCAATTATATTTTCATAAACATCAATAAAATGATGATATAACAATAAAAGAAATAGAAATTGGCAATTTCATCTTTTTAAATAATCTGACCTATGGAGAAAATGGGTTTGGAAAAAAAGTTGAAAAAGAGAGAAGAATAAAAAAATTATACATCATGTGGTGCATTGCGTTTTTCTGTTTGACCTCAAAACACATGGCTTTCTCTTCTCATTATTGCTATAAACAATGCTGCTCATCATTGTCAATTTTAAAACAATGCTAGCAAGGAAAATTGGTATCTTATGTGTACCTACCTAAACAGGTGAAAAATGGATGTTGGATAAGAAATATAGGGATCATTCTTCATGGAGATATGAATAGCTGGGTTGTTGTTCGCTGGAAAAGCATAGACAGAGTGCTCGGTCATTTCAGAGACCCCAAAACAGACAGTAACGGGAATAAATTCATCATTCTATGTTTAGGAAAAGGTGTGATTAGTAAAAATACTCAATTCAAACATAGAATAATCCAAATATGTACTTCGTCTAGGAGGCTACAGTATGATTGACTTTGCTGCAACAGATGAGACACTGCGAGGTCTAGTAAGAGATACTAGGGATATTATTATTATTATTATTATTATTATTATTATTATTATTATTATTATTATTATTCGGTTCAAGAACATAAGAGCTCCCGACGTTTGGGAAATTCCGTTGCGTTACCGTGGAGGCCTAAGCGAAGCACCAGAGCCCTCTCCATAAGGCGTGGACCGTAGTCACGCTGTTGGCCGATATCACTTACTAACTGATGCAGTTGCTGCCCGTGAGTGCCAGACGCCGCAATACTTTGTCTAGAAGACGGAAGCCATAGTATGATTGACATTGTTGTCGCGGATGACACACTAAAGGGTCTGGTAAGGAATACAAGGCATATGAGAACTAAATGTGGGAGAGATCACTACCTAATAGTTTCAAACATAAACCTTAGTCCAGGATGGAGGAGAAGAGTATTAATAAATCGAAGTGGAACAGAGAATCCACGGAAGCCAGAAGTACAAGTGGTATACCGTAAAAATTTGAATAAATATTTATGCCATCATAAATGAGACTGAAAGATAGAATAAGGCAATAAAAATGTAAAGAGAGCATAGCTTATATTACGGGTTCACATCTTAAAGAAGGTGGAATGCTCTTTGGAATGATGAAATCTGCGTGACTGTTAACATAAAAAAGTAAACGTACTTGAGAGAGCTGAATATTTAAGGTCCTCATAATAAGGTCAGGACTACACTAGACAATGCCTATAGGGATTATAACAAAAAGCAATGATACTAGTTGGAGAAGCGGAAGAATATAAAGAAAATGCAACATGATTTTGAAGAAAATAAGAAATCATTTTGGAGAAAGGTTACGAAGATTAGGAAAAGAAGAACTGGCATTGAGTTACACTCATCGCTTGTACCGTAATGCGTAGTATAGAAGTCGTTTACTTGGAGACTTGCGACGCACGTATTCACGCACCGGTTCAGAGACTGTACATACGGTCCTGAATCTGGTTCAAACTGGACTTCTAATTGCTTCTCGCTTAAGGAACACAACCCCTGATGCCGGCCCCCAGGCAAGCGATGAGTGTAGTAAAAATCAAGAATGCTGATGATACAATGGTATGGGATCACGGCGATATGAAAGACTGTGTCACTATCTTCGCCAAACAAATCTTATATAGGTGTAAATCTATGGAGCATGGAAACCGTGACCAAAAGAGGACACGTTGGACAATTCCAACGTCATACGTCAGTAATCTTCTCACATATGAGGAGTAAGGAATAAGGATGTTACAGTCACTAATTTGCATCATAAATGAAGACTTGATCTGGTAATGATATGCACGCTTTCACGTAGAAGGAGATACTGACTGTTATGTAGCCCTGTATTATGTAAATGTTTAGCAGTATCTGAAATACTGAACTGCTTTTCTGTTAAGATTTCATGGCAATTTAGAAACTGGAGAATGGTTAAGCTGATGATGTGATGCCATTACCGCTGAACTACTTGAGAGCGGTGTCAGTTATTTGTTTTTGTGGCTAAGGGAAATGCTGAATACGTGTGATGAGAACGGTGAAGCTCCAAATGATTGAAGAAAAGCGATTATCGTTATACTTCACAAAAAATATAGCGATACAGGTGATTAAACCCTGTGTAGAGCAACCAGCCTATTGAGTACCATTGACGAAATATTTATGAACACGATTATTGGTCAGGTCATGGAAATAACAAAATAGAGGATCTCGGGATTCCAAAGTAGATTTATGCCAGTAAGCTCATGTGCGGACCAGATACTTAGCTTGAAAAAAACTTCTGATAAGGTGTATATAGCTGAACTCTGGGAAGTCCTGAAAGAGTATGGAATTATTGGTTGGTTTCCAAGAGAAACTTTTAATAAGAGTTGAGATAATGGCAGGAAATAGCGAAACTGAGCAATTGTTTTGATATTCAGAAAGGCATTCGGCAAAGAAGCGTTCGGTAAAAATGCGTTATGTCATATTGGATGTTCACAGATACATGGGCAAAAACCTAAAAATTAATCTTTTGGACGAAGGAGCTGCTGATTTTTGAACAGTGGAAATGCGTAAACTAGTGCTTTCAGATGTTAAGACTATCACATCACTAAAACAGACTGGAAATCAGCATGAAGAGTAAGGGTTTCAAGATTAAATGGAAAGAAACAAAAATTGTTGGGTTTGGAAAAATGGGTGAGAAAACAGTATGCAAAATTGCCTTAGACGAAGAGAGGATAGAACGAGTTGATGACTTCGTGTACATTCGAATCTACTTTAGTACGGGCATAAAAATATATGCATAAATAGAGACGTATAAAAGAGTGTAAAGGGAGTCTACAATACATTACTAGATGTGAAAATACAACGAATAAGTCAATAATTACACATCTTCGTAAAAACACAAGAGCTTGTATGGAAAGATGTTTAGATGTCGAGGAAGCAAGGTTCTGAAGGTTCGGATTCCACCTTGAACTGTAGGTTCCCCCCTTACTTGACTGTACATCTAGTTCATCCTCGAATCGCAAGAGACAAAGCGAATTTTCGGTATCTTTCAGTTTATGTGCAAGATTAAAATGTAAAAATTTTTAACATCGTTTATTTTGATGAAGGTATTATGCGATCGCAGCACCTCTGCATTACGCGGCATTGGTATCTCCACGCCGAGTGATATTTGGATTAGCGGCTTCTTGGACTGGATCGCTCTTGCTCTGTTTGCCACCAATCTCAGGTTACTAATTAAAAATGTTCTAAAAAATTTCGCTTCCCACTCGGAATAGTATTGCGTGACACGTGCAAGAAGAGGATACGCCAAGAGTGGGAAGTTTCTTTGCATATGTAACAAAAATCTTCTCTTTCTCTGTTTGCCACTAATTTTAGGTTTAGCACCACCATACACATATATTCCTGGTCTTGGATGTTGCGCCCCGGACTTTGGAAACGACAGCTACGGATCATCAGCGGCGCTTTACGGTCTCGTATATACTTTTCTAGGTCTGGCTCTCCCGGCTGTGGTTGTCACGGTCTGTAATTTTCGCGTACTTGGAATAGCTCGTTACCATCGGCATCGGATTGCAAGTGCCATCTATGAGGTTACTTTGAGTGCCCAGGTGACAATCACACATCAGAGGAATCCTTTTTTCATTCCCTCTGTCACCTTACCCAATGCTGGTGGACCACCTCGTTTTCACAGCGCTGCGAGCACGGTATGTATTTTATTTTCTTTATCATGAATGGAGTAATAGCTTAGAAGAAAAGAGGTTGGAAAATTATTCAGATGAAAATTCTGTGGTAATCTCGGCATACAAAATAATGAAGATTAGCAACGGAAAAATAAAGGACCGCTAATTTACCATTCTACCTTCACAGATCTCCATTTTTTAGTATGCCAAGATTACCCGAGAATTTTTACAAGAATCACTTCTTACCCTCTGATTTTGGTTGTCACTTTACCGGAAATGATTGAGGGAAAGGACGTGAGGTAAAAAGTTAGGTCAGGCTCGTTTTGAATGGAACATCTGCGAGATAAATGCGAGTGGTCCATTTCTAGTGGTTTATTGATTATTTGAATTTAAGGACAACAGATCGATAACAATAATTTTCCTGCATTTCTTCAGCAGGTATTCCACTCAAATTATGCCAACTTTTTGCAATTTAGCGTACGTTTTCTCCCAACCTATGTCCGAATATTCGAGGTCCATTTCTTATTCACGCGTGCAGGACGTATGCTCATTAGGAATCGTTTTTAAAAAAAAGTTCTACTAAATCTTACAAGAAGCATGTGTTTGATAAATTTAAAGTTTTCTGAATTCGAAATTTTTTAATATCCTATATAAGCAATATCTAATGTTACCATGTAACGCGTCACCGTGTCACTGTTGTGTGCGTACGTGTGTAGAGCAGAAAGCCTCTTATTTGATCGGTGGTTTAGGTTAGAGGTTTCAGAACAGTGCTAGCTGAAATGTACGTTCAGCACGTTCTTTTTGTACAAAAATTTTTGCAAACAACACGATTTTTCGTGAAATTTTTAAATTTTCTTCAAACACGAAAGTAGAAATATTTTCCAACAACTAGATGAAAATAGTAATCTTTTGCAATATTTTGCAGTGACCCTAGATAACAATTTTCATCCAATTGATATTGTTTTTTAAACTCCATTTTGAATCATTTATAAAATTTAAAAAAGAGTTTTTGCATTTTTTTGCAGCGATCCGAATTATCTATTCAACTATATGATAGTTTGAGTGTATTTTTTTGATAATTATTCTATATTTGTAGTTAAACATTTCATTATTGTTTATCCTTTGGTTTTTAGTTTTCAGAAACATGTTAAAATCACTTGATGAAAATTCTATTCTTTTTCATATTTGAGTTTTTCTTTAATTTCTTAAATTATTCAAAATTGTGCTCATATTTTTACGCTAAGAAATTATATAGCAACTTGCAAATTCAAATGTGTCATAATATATTTTTATAATTATTATTCATGTGTTGTTGAACTTTTTACATTCTCATCATAAATAGAAGGCATTGGTTTTATTTGAAAATCGACTTTCGCGGAGTTTATGAAATCTCCAAGTTTATTGTAGTAGGTCAAAACTGGAACAATTCATCCTCATGATTTTTTTGATGAAAACAAAATTGTCAGAGTTTTAGCATTTTCAAAATTCAAAAATATAAACGGGAATGAGAATTTTTAGCTAAACAACGCAAAGCATGAAAAAAGTTTGAAGGGAAAAATGTTTCTTTTTGGAAGCCCTCCAGGATGATATTTACAACTTTCCGAGTTTTCTAAAAAAATCGAAAATTCAAATTTTTTTATATTAGAAAGATTTCACTATTTACTTGAAAATTCGTCTTTTTTATTTATATTCAACACTTTATTATTCAAAACCAAAAGTGTTTTTGGTTCATGTATCTTTTGTTACATTTCTTGTTAAAAGTCTATCTCTGTTGATGAAAGATTCAAAAACTGCTTCCTTGAAAATTAATTTTCTGTTCGAAAATTCATCACTCATGAGAGATAAGGGAAGAGAGATGAAGAAAAGAGGAAGAGAGGGGGAGTAAAGTAGAGAAGATAAACAGGAAAGAAGAAAGAGGAGAAAAGAAAAAAAGGAGAATAGATTTATGACAAGAGGGGAGTTATGTGAGGAAGAAATTTACGGAAGAGGAGAAGGTAACAATCAGAAAGAGATAGAAGAAGAGAAGGAAAAAGTTGAGACAAGAAGAGAAGAAAAGAAGAAGAGAGGAGAGATAGAAAAGAACAGAAAAAAGAGAAAGAGAAAAGTAGAAGATAAAATGAAAAGAAGTGGAAAAAATGAAAGAAAGGTGAGAATTGTGAAAACAAGGAAAGAAAAAGAGAAGAAGACACGAAAAAAGAGAGAAGAGAAGGCAAAATATGAGAATGTGATAAAGGGAAGAAGGCATAAAGTAAAGAAAAGAAGACGAGGAGGAGAGAGTAAGCGACAGAGGGAGAAAGAATTCTGCGGGGAGGAGAGAAGAAAATGATCAAGAGGGGAAAAGAGCTGGGAGAAGATGAAAAAAGGAGAATAAAGGAAGAAGAGAAGCAGAGAGTTTAGCAGAGAAGAAGAGAAGAAAAGAAGAAAGTGAAGATATGAAGAGAAGAAAGGTTTGAGAGAAAAGAGGACGAGCATAGAAGAGAAAGAGGAAAAAAGAGAAATTAAGAGAAAAGAAAAGTAGGAGAGGATAACAAGAGAAAAAAGAAATGGAAAAAAGCAGACAAATAGTGAATAAAAAAAGAAGAGCAGAGAGAGTTGAAGAAAAAAGAAAGAAAAGGAGTACAAAATAAGTGAAGGAGAAGAAGAGGAGAAGACAAAAATATAAGAAGGGAAGGAAAGACGAATAAAAGAAAAAGGACAAAGGACAAAGAGGAGAAGAAGAAAGCAAAGACATGAAGAGATGAAAGGAAAAAAATTTGAAGGAGCAAAGCAGAGAAAGAAGATAGAGGAGAAGGTGAATAATAGAGGAGAAGAATGTGTAGCGGTGAAGAGAAGAAGAGGAGAAAAGGAGAATATGATAGAAGGAGAGGATAACAGAAGAAGAAAAGAGTATTGTGAAAAAGAAGAGTTTGGAACGAGGGGCATAGAAAAGGAAGAGCTGTGTGATGAAGAGTACAAGAAAAGGAGAGAAGTAAAGAAAGAAAACGATAGGAAGAGAAAGAGGATCGAAGAGAAGAAGGAAATAGATGGAAGTTATGATGGTATTTGAGTTGAAGAGAGAATATAAGAAGGAAGTTAGAAAAGGATAAAGTAGGGAGAGAAAGAGTGCAAGAAGTAGAAGAGAGTTGGAAGAAGAAGAAAAGAAGCTTGTGTAATGGTATAAGATTGTTAATAAAGGGGTCAGGGTCAGTTGCAAGGCAAAAAAGAAACGATTTTCTGAGAATTTTCTTTGAAAATACTACTTATGGAACAATGTTCTACACTTTCAATAATACACGATTCACAAAGATACAATAATTTACCTGATTTTTCATTATGAAAATATCAATGAGGCAATGAGAATCAAGAAAATCAACAGAAAGAAATTTGTAATAAAAAAATTAATTATATAAAAAATTATGTGATCTCGCATGTGGCAAGTCTCCCTTGCGGCATCTCTCCTGGGAAGATTGATAATTTTGTTCCCCCTCCCCTTTAGAGGGGAGGGGGGCCTCTGTGACAATGCAGTGCGGGAGGCTTGCCACAAAATTGCACCGAGAAACTTTATATCAGTAAAATTACTGAAATAGGTAGCGAATTGGGACAAGCCGCTAAAATTTTGGCATTTCAATATTTAAATAATAAGTTGTATTATACTTATAGGAAGGTTTCCTACTTGATAATAGCAAGTTTTACTATTTTCTGTGGTAAAATCTGATATAGGAAAAATTATTAGAGGAATTATTCAATTGTACGAAGAAAATAGGAGTAATAAGTATTTAAGATAACATAATATTTATACCAACTGTGCAGGAAAAATTACTATTTTCTGTAGAAACAGTCCAGGCCCATAGCCAGGATTTCGTTTCGGGAGGGACTGACAGATTTCTAAGTGATATTATGATTAGTCGTCCCTTCAAAAACGTGAAAATCACAACAATTGATTTCTAGAATTTCGGGGTGGGGGTGGGGGGTCAATGCCCCTCAGGCCCCCTCCCTGGCTGCGTGCCTGAGAAACACGATGTATATTATAGACATTTTATACGATTTTTGATTGGGGTAATACCAATTATTTGAATTGGTTCCAAAAATTACTAACTGATTTAGCAAAAGACGTCAAGCCATAGACCGAGCGCAGCCGAGTGTATCCGACGTGTGTCGATCTCCGATCAACGGATTCATATGTTTTTGTTTTCAAACGTGTTAGTGCTCGTGGCTATGTTTTGTGCCACATGGTGACATGAATGTTGCATTCCTGAATTATGAATACATGCTTTTAATTGACTTCTAACTTTTTTTGTTCTTTGTAAAAATGGTTGAATCAATAATAATCACCAGCTACAATATTTTTTTAGAAACAGTAATTTTTTATTATTTACTTATTATAATCAAATTAAGATTTTTGTTTTCTAAAATTATAAAATTATCATCAATGTTGATAAACTAAGGATTAAATTAATTGGAAACAATAAACTTAAACAATAAACAGCTCATATATATACACAAAACTCCCAACACGGGAAAAGCCCATCGCTTTTCTGTTACATCCGAAACATATCCCGAATAACACACAAACGTTTTTCTAACGTTTCTGAAACGTTTTTTGGCAAACCAAAAGATAATCGGAATTTCTGGTAAGAACAACGTTTTGAAAACGTTGGGTACTTCCGCTGATTTTTGAGACTAAAGTGAACAAAGTTCTCAAAAACGTTCTACAAACGTTTTCAAAACGTTTGACCAAAAAAATTGAGTGATTACAAATTCAACACGGATTTCAAACGTTTCAAATAAATTTGATAAACGTTAAAAAGAAGTTTGAGAAACGTTTGAGAAGTCAAATTTTGAAAGATTGAAATTACGAGCGTATTCCAAACGTTTTGTAAACGTTTGATAGATGGCGTGATCTTTCTCGCAAGTGTCAGGGAACTATGGTGGTTACTATATATACGACCTTCAAACATAGGTTTATGAGAAAAGACAAGGAAAAGTTATCATTAGAAATTAGGGTATGGTCTGAATACCATTAAAAGCACATGAGCTACTCAAAAAAGCTTCCGGTCAGACCTTCTGGAAGCGTTTGGCAAACGTTGGCTAAACGTTTGATAAATATCTTGCGAGCGTTCTAGATACGTTTGGAAATTTAATCTGCTCAAATTTTGCTGGGTCTAATGGTTACTAAACGTTTATAAAAAAATTTGCTCAGTCAAAGTATCAAAAATGTGCGAAAGTATCAGACGTTTTGAGAACTTCTTTTCACACCAAAATTCACAAACGTTTTCAAACGTTTGCAAGACGTTCGGCGTCATATGGGATAGACTTTTATAATGGAAAAAAGAAATTCCCAGGAAAAGGAAAGGTATAGTTTGAAGTCGCAAAGTACAGGATCCTGCTGTCAATGTCCTGGGATCAGTATATATTGTTTACCCAGTAGCGGATACAGGGGGGGGGGGTCCCCCAAGAGCTCTGTAACATGTATTTTATAATACTCAATTTTGAAAAAAGATGAGTAATATGTGTTTAAAAATCCCCCCCCCCCCCCCAAGAATTGTTGCTTGGTCCGCCACTGTGTTTACCTTTTTACATTCAAAAGAATGAACGAATTCGAATCGACGGAAAATTCACATTCATCGAATTCCTCACGGAACATAAGTAAAACATTATTTGGATGAAGTTTTGTCAGACAAACATAATAATATATATTGGAATTTCACTTCGACAAAAATAATAAATAATATTATGCTTTACATCGCGTAAAAAATGTTTTCCACATACTATAATCCAAGGCTCAAGACGGATATATTCAGGGATGCGTGCCATGCAAAAGCTGACAAGTCGGATAGGGCTACGGAATTCTATTTCTTCGGAAATGAGAAATATATTTTAAACTCTCTGTAACCTCTGCAACGCATGTATTAAAGGTTAAGTGACCCCGTTGTTGCCGCCATAGATTAATTTTGTATTCATAACAAAAATGTTTCTTATATTTTAAATTACATTTAAAAGATATTTTTTTAATCTTGAATTTCTTTTTGTTTCTGATTTTTCCATTTATAAATTCTTTTTTCTTTGTAATTATTTTATCAACTCTTATATCAACTCTAAAATTTATAAAGAATGAGCTTCAAACTCAGAAACATTTTTTTCTTATTCTTCAATCAACATATCTTTTTCTGCTTTTTCGATTTTTTGTTGTAGAGGTGGAAGTTATCGCATATGTGGGCGCGAGGGTTAATGTTTGTGGATTAGAAATAAGTAGACTTTGGGTTTATGGGCATCGGATTAATAAGTTTATGAATTAGTCTAATATTTAAAGGTTCATGGGTTTGGAATTCATAGGTTTATAAAAGGGAGTCTAGGATTTTAGGGTTCACGGGCTAAGGGTTTATTGGTTGAGGTTTTCGTCGGTTTAGGGTTTAAGGGTTTAGGGTTTATGGGTTCAGGGTCTATGAGTTTAGGATCTATGGGTTTAGGGTGTATGGGTTAAGGGTCTATGGGCTTAGGATTCATTGGCTTGGGGCTTATGGGTTTGAGTTCTATGGATTTATGGGTAATGGTAAAGGGTCCATGGATCAAAGGTCTATGGGTTGAGGTTTCATTGGTTTGGGCTTTATGGGTTTTAGGTATATGGATTTAGGGTTCATGGTTACAGGGTTTATGGGTGAAGGGTATATGGGTTTGATTCATATGGGTTTAGGGTTTATGGGTTGAGGTTTTCATCTCTTTAGGCTTTATGGGTTTAGGGTCTATGAGTTCAGGGTCTATGGGTTCAGGGCTTATGGCCGAAGGGTCTATGGGCTTATGTTCCATTGGCTTGGGGCTTATGGGTTTGAAGTCTATGGATTAAGGGTGTATGGGTTTGGTGTGTATGGGTAAAGAGTAAAGGGTTTGAGGTTTATGGGTTGAGGTTTTTATCGCTCTAGGACTTATGAGTTAGGGTTCATGAGTTTAGGGTCTGTGGGTTTTGGGCCAATGGGCTAAGGGTCTATGGGCTTAGGTTTCATTGGCTTGGGGTTTATGGGTTTGAAGTCTATGGATTGAGGGTTCATGGGTTTAGGGTTTATGTGCAGAGGGTATATGGGTTTAGGATATATAGGCGCAGGGTTTAGGGGTTGTGGTTTTTATCGCTTTAGGCTTTATGGGTTTATGGGTTTAGGGTCTATGCGTTCAAGGTCTATGGGTTCAGGGTTTGTGGGTTAAGGGTTTATGAGCTTAGGTTCCATTGGCTTGGGGCCTATGGGTTTGAGGTCAATGGATTTAGGGTTTATGGGTAAAGGGTATATGGGTCTAGGGTTTATGGGTTAAAGGTCTATGGGTTGAGGTTCCATTGGCTTGAGGCTTATGGATTTGACGTCTATGGATTTAGGGTCTATGGGTTTAGGATTTATGGGCTTATGGGTTAAGGGTCTATCGGTTTAGGTTTTATTGGTTTGGGGTTAATGGGTTTGAGGTCTACGGATTCAGGGTTTGTGGGTTGAGGGTATATGGGTTTAGGATATATGGGTTTAGGATATATAGGTGCAGGGTTTAGGGGTTGTGATTTTTATCGCTTTAGGCTTCATGGGTTTAGGGTCTATGAGTTCAAGGTCTATGGGTTCAGGGTTTGTGGGTTAAGAGTCTATGGGCTTAGGTTCCATTGGCTTGGGGCTTATGGGTTTGAGGTCTATGGATTTGGGATTTATGGGTAAAGGGTATATGGGTTTATGGGTTAGGGGCTTTGGGTTAAGGTTTAATTGGTTTGGGGTTTATGGGTTTGAGGTCTATGGATTTAGGGTTTATGGGTTGAGGTTTTTATCGGTTAAGGGTTTGTGAATTTAGAGGTTATGGGCTTAGGGTTCATGGGTTCGGCGTCTATGAGTTTAGGATCTATGGGTTCAGGATTTACGGGTTAAAGTTCTATGGGCTGAGGTTGCATGGGCTTGGGGTTTATGGGTTTGAGGTCTATAGATTAAGGGTTTATTGGTTTAGGGCTTATGGGTAGAGGGTCTATCGGTTTAGGTTCCATTGGTTTGGGGTTGATAGGTTTGAGGTGTTGGATTCAGGGTTTATGAGTTAAGGGTTTACGCGTTAAGGGTTTATGGGTTTATGGGTTAAGGGTTTATGGGTTAAGGATCTATGGGCTCAGGTTTAATTGGTTTAGGGTATATGGGTTTGGGGCCTATGGATTCAGGGTTTGTGTGTTAAGCACGAGAGTAACAATCGTTTTACACAGCCGATTTTCAAAATTCTGAAAATTACCATTTTTTTTAGACATTTTGAAAATGAAAACAATGTCAAAAGCAGACAACAAAATTCAAATCGCCACCATTTTGTGGAAAAAATCATTTTGAAAAAACGGCTATGTGCAACGATAGCCACTATCATGCAGATTTTTAATATTTTTGGTTTTTTGATTCCAGATAATAATTCATTGTTGTATCGCTGCCACCAGATGACGTCATTTTTTTCCATGTCGTTACGATTATTTGGATAACTTCAGGAATTTTCAATATTTTTAAATAAAAATTTATATGAACATAGTTGAATACATTCTTAATCAATTTCTCTTTGTGAGATCCTCAGATAATCATCCGTTCTTACGAAAAAAAATTCACAAAAATCGGCTATTTTTAGACCTGTCACAGTGGAATCCCCCCTCAAGATTTAATATAGATGATGCAATTAAAATCAATCATTTATTCAAACAAATTGTTCAAACAGATTCATTTCGCAAAACTAATGCCAAATTTAAAATCAGCTATGCCTCGAACTCCCTAAATTCTATATGGTTCATCTAATTCAAGACCCGAAATCTTATAAACACGCCATATTCCGTTTAAAAAGATGAAAAAAATTATTTTTGAAAATTCTGCTCCGTCAGTCGCTTTGAAATTCAATTACAAACATTTCTGGATAAGTGTTGTTTGATATAGTTAAGATTTTCGAACTGTATGTGGTTTTGGACATTCTGTTCCCACTGTGAGGCGCTGCTACGCGAGTTACGAGCCAATTGGAAATATTTGTTGCAAACTTTATACGGCGTGTTGCGGGTATTTTGAACTCAGTCCCGTGCGGAAATTCAAATCAGGGCAGTGCCAAGTCTTGGGGAGGTAGCCTTATTACAATTAAGGCCCAGATACGTAAAACTGATCAGGCCCTTATGGTGTTTCGTCACGCTCGGAATTAAAAGGGCCGTACGTAGACACCTTATAAGGTCCGTGCCAGACAGCCTTTTTTATGCCTCCAAAATAATTAAGGTCCTTAGTAGGGGCGTATTTATGCCGTATCAAATACCTTCATAATTTTTGTTCTAAATGGAACCAAAATAAATGTAGAGATACCCGTGCGGGAATTCAAATCAGGGCAGTGCCAGGTCCTGAAAAGGTTGCCTCATCACAATTAAGGCCCGAATAAGTAAATATTACCAGGCCCTTATGGTGTTTCGTCACGCTCGGAATTATAAGGGCCGTACGTAGAAACCTTATAAGGTCCGTGCCAGGCAGCCTTTTTTATGCCTCCGAAATAATTAAGGTCCGTAGCAGGGCCGTATTTATGCCTTACAAATGCCTTAATTATTTTTGTTCTAAATGGAACCGAAGTAAATGTAGAAATATGCTCTCTCAGTTTGAATTATCAGAAAACTACTAATTATGAGTGAAATTTCACTAATTGAAAAGAAGAAAAACAAGCCACTAAAAATGAGTAAAAAATCACTAATTGGACCTTGGTTAGTATTTTTTGTTAAAAATCACCCTAGATTTTACTAGTATTTGTTAACAGCCCGAATAGAAAAAAAAAGAAACTAACATTGCTATTGAACTCGAAACCAAATATATACATTATACAGTATTATACATTAAACATAATTTCATATTAATTTAAATTAGGAATTGACAAAACTTAAAATTAATTACTTGTGTGATCTGAAAACATATGATATTATTAAATTATACGCTGAAACAGAAAAATCGGGTTAGTGGAAAACGAAAGTGTCAGGAATCGAACACGCGTCTCCGGGACAGCAGTCGGGCGATGTTCCATGTACCTACAGAATTAATGAGAGATGGTTTATAATTTTAAAGACCAAAATTTTCAATCCAATTAAAATAAGTAAATAATAAAAAATTACTTGAAGATTCTTGAAAAGTGGAATAAACTTTGAATTTGAAGACATATGTTACATTTGTTCATTAAGAAACTGACATGAAGCACAAAGCCAAAAAATACCGAAAACTGAAAACACCATGTAACACAAAACATAGCCACGAAGCACAAACACGTTTGAAAGCAAAATAATATGAATCCGTTGATCGGAGATCGACACACGTCGGATACGCTCGGCTGCACTCGGTCCATGGCTTGATGTCTTCTGCTAAATCAGTTAGTAATTTTTGAAACCAATTTTAATAATTGGTATTGACTCCATTACAAAAAGGGAAAATTCCTATAATATACAACGTGTTCGTACAGAAAATAGTAATTTTTCTTGCATAGTCACAAGCATTGATTCAGGAAAATAAAAACTATAGACCCTAATGCCAATATGAAAAATTTTTTCATCAAGCAGCATCCCGTAAACCTAACTTTACATGTAATCTAACCGGTCTTTGGACGGACCTGATTAGGGCCTTACTCATTAATAAGGGCAGCCTATCCGGGCCTTGTGCGTACCTTTTACGTCCCGTTGATACAGCATTAATCGGTTCGCCTTATTTAATAATAAGGGGAGCCTATCCGGACCTGATCCGGACCTTATCAGTGCCGCCTTACAAATTTTCAATTCAGGCAACCTTATCCGGGCCTAGTATGTGCCTTTTTTTAAATAAGGCTACAAAAGGCATTTTCCGCTCGGGTATGCTCTCTTAGTTTGAATTATAAGAAAACTACTAATTATTATTAAAATTTCACCAATTGAGAAGGAGAAAAGTGAGCCACTAAAAATTAGTAAAAAATCACTAATTGGACCTTGGTTAGTATTTTTTGTTAAGATTCACCCTAGATTTTACTAGTATTTGTTAACAGTCCGAATAGAAAAAAACTAACATGTGTTATTGAACTCGAAACCGAATATATACATTATGAAGTATCATACATTAAACATAATTTTTATATTAATTTAAATTCGGAATTGACAACACTTGAAATTTATTATTTGCGTAATCTGAAAACATATGATATTATTAAATTAGGAGCTGAAACAGAAAAATCGGGTTAATAGAGAACGAAGCTGGCAGGAATCGAACACGCGTCTCCGGGGCAGCAGTCGGGCGATGTTCCATGTACCTACAGAATTTATG